>JARCZZ010046386.1:0-28012 GCA_030323915.1 Brotogeris chrysoptera | reverse complement strand
GGGAGGGACTCTTCATGAGGGACTGTAGTGATAGGACAAGGGGTAACGGGTTCAAACTTCAACAGGGAAAGTTTAGACTGGATATAAGGAAGAAACTATTTTTGTAAGGGTGGTGAGGCACTGGAATGGGTTGCCCAGGGAAGTTGCGAATGCTCCATCTCTGGTGGTGTTCAAGGCCAGGTTGGACATAGTTGGACATAGGGTGGCATGGTTTAATGGGAGGTGTCCCTGCCCCTGGCAGGGGTGTTGGAACTAGGTGATCTTAAGGTCCTTTCCAACCCTAACTATTCTATGATTCTATGATTCTAAGTGGGCCATTGGTCAGGGCCAGAAGGACATGTCTTATATAGTCAGAAAATACAATACTTGATCATCTCAAACTCTACCCTTAATTCACTAGAAAAAACAGCATTTGTTCCCATTTTGTTTTGTAAAAAGAACACTGTTTAACATATCACACTGGTAAAATAGTGTAATGTTGACTATACAGGCTTCATCAGTATGACTAACACTGGAAGAGTAAATAAAAGCATATGTATCACCTTGAATTTCTATGGTCATCATGATTTAAGGCCCACACTGCTTATGAAAGCCTCTTTTGCTAAATGAAATCACATATGAATTTCACCAAAGTCAGACTTCATGGAGGAAAGGTCAGCTCTAGCTTGCAGTCTTTGTTCAGCATTCAGAACCCCCCAGTTATGCATGTGATGTTTGGTACTTCAGTGTCTTCATGAGTTTGTACATGGTGCAGCTTGCACTGAACTTTCCCAATGGACTGTACTCAACATCATCCACTACTAAAAGTGTAATTGGAAATCATGTGAGGATCCAACCCTCTTCTGTTCAAGAATAGATTTATAAGCTACAGCAACAGGGAACAGGTAATACTGCCAGCACTGACAACAGGTACTTGCCTCCCACAGACAATAATAATACTGGAGAGGAAGAAAGATACATGCAGTACAGGAATAACAAGTGGTATGCATGCTGTTGATACTATTCACAGTAATATTTACATTCTGTTCTCTGCCCTGTAGATTAAGATTCCTTCAAATAATAACCTGGCTTTGTTCATGATCTACCCTGCACTGGGATTCCCAGTCTGAAAATCAGCAGTTACTTCAAATATAGCTGTGATGCCATTAACTGATAGGTATATGACCCATTCAATAGCATTTATTATATATATTTATCATCTTTACACTGGCAATATGCTTGCCAGCACCAAGCAATTAACCAAGGAACTGTTTTGGGATGGCAGTGTGAAGTAGCCACAGCTACCTCCTTGCATATGTGGGTACCAAAAGACTGCGTACACCCTCATGGCAGACTTCTACTCTGTGGTACTGTTAAGTCAGGAAACCAGTGCAGCTATGTCAGGTTAGCACAGCTGGATCTCATCTCACTCTTCTGTCCTACCTTTTCTGCCCCAGAACAACACTACCTACTGATGTTAAGCCACAAGAATTTTCTTCTCTCCATTCAATATATGCTTTATTTAGCAGCCCTATTGTGATCTACATATTAAGGGAACAGTCATGAAAAGTTAATCAAATAGATCAGTTTTAATCAAATATATCAGTTTTGTTCCCCTTACCTATAAATGTGTTACATACTGAGAAAGTCATACTTGACAACATCCTTCAGCAATTTCCGATCTACTGAACTTCATTATATCCCAGACAAGTAATACCACCCACTGCTGGAGTTAAATAAGAACAGGTGTGTTCATCTACAGAATACCATAATCTGAATCATTGATGGCCTTCGCTCTTAGGGGCACTGGGGAGGCTGGGATGTGCCTTTTGCAGATCCACCAATCCTAAATTCCAAAAAACAGGAAAGCCTGAATTGGCATATGTTACAAAATATAAATAAAGACATAAGAAGACCAACCCACAAAGTAAACAGATAACTATCAACTCCAGACACGCCATGCAGAAGGGATTGTGGCAAAAAGCTGACTATGGTCCCGAGGCTTATTAGTTCTTTGGGCTAATTATCTGTATTATTTAAAAACAAAGTTCTAAAGTCTGATCAGCTACTCCTTTTCCAGCCAGTAACCTATTGTCCAACAACCCTGGCTGATGGCTTGACTTGCCAACAATTCTCCACCTAAACTTCCTCCAAAACAGTTTGTTGGGTTTTTTTTTTTAAGTTCAAATTTTCCTTTCATTACAAGAGAAAAAAAAAACCACAAACCAAAAGCAAACAAAAAACCCACCAAAATGAAATAAACAAAATCAAACCAAGACAACAGAAATACGACATGTTCTGTGGAACACTGCTGCTCTTCTGTCCAGTGACAAACAGTCAAGAAATTGGGATCACATTCTCATTTAAATGCATATTTTCCTCTCTCATCTAAGGTTTCACCTTACAGTAGGTTTCCTTGTTACTACCTTGTTATTTCTTTTCAGGAAAAACAGGACAAATCAATTGTCTTCACTGAAAATTCTGTACCATCATTTGTCCCTTCCAGACTATTCCCCAGAAATGTTCTCATTCACAACCACACTTCACAATCACATTGTGAAGTTAAGGAACGTGTAGGAACGAGTGGCAGAAATAAGCAGCATTAATGTAACAGGTAGTAATCTTTAAATAAGTCAACCTTTTATTTTGCACACATACCAACCACCTGCTTTTACTTCAGTCACTATAACTGTCAGGAAAAATGTTGCAAGGTGCATCAGAAAAAGGTTTTCTTTCAGGCCCTCCCTATTGTTATGCTAAGCAGCAGTAGCCAGACCCGACTGAGCCAATTTTGCAAGGAGAAGCATCAGCACAGCATGGGCTCACCCACACCTCCTCAAAGCCAGCTGGTGCATTCCTGCACACCACCAGCAGGTGATACCTTTTGGACGCTTTATAATACAGGTATTGAGTATCATGCTTACACCAGGTACCCTGAAGTTACTGCACCTTTTAGACAGAGGGTGAGTGTGCCTTCAGGGAATGGAGAGCAGACGTTTCTCCGCCTTAAGTTTCTCCCATCCTCTCAGAGGTCTCTGTGTGTTGGGACCCTGGTTTCTGTTCTTCATGGGAACTTTGTTCCTAAGGGAAACTACACTGCAAGGACACCCTGGGACCTTTTCTCACCAACTCCTGGAAGAATTGTATGAATTATATCCATACTTCAGTACAACCCTGTCACTCAAGTAAGGGACAGTTACTCTTCAGTCATGCAAGAGAGTACCCTGTACCCTCTCACAAGCTCTGTGAGAGAAAATTCCTGAGAATTTTTTCACATTCTTCCATCTTCTTCCTCCCAGTTACTCCTGCTCCTCCAAAACACAGCAAGATATCTGGGTTAACAGATAAAGAAAGGAGAATTACAAGCAGTACCTCTCCCTGAACATCCTGAACATCCATCAGTGCTCCTGACTTCATCAGGTTCCTACACATTTTGGTGCTGTTTAATACTGTGGTGAGACTGCAGTGTCACTATCCTGCCCCACGGAACCGCACTGAGCAGCACTGACCTATGGGGACAAACACACAGAATCCTGAGCCTGCTGGTTAAGAACACCAATCAAAATCATTCCAGATTTGGAAACCAGTCCTCCTCAGCCCCAGCATAAAAGATTGCTCCATTCAGCAGCGTCAGCAGGATGGGCTGGCCTGATCTCCCACCTCTCCCAAGGCAGCGGAAGCTGAGCTCATACAGGGCAGCCACCAGCTCCCTCCCTTTCTCTCCTCCCTCTGCACTCCAGTTTCCTCTGGTGTCTGGCTGGGGCAGGGTTTGACTGGCTTTGCTATCCGCTCCCGGAGAACAACATTTACCTAGTCCAGTCAGCCTCCAAGGATCTCCCCACAAGCCACCTCCAGCCTCAGGTAGTGCCTGCAGATACCAGGGTGGCAGAGGACTCCCAGTTCATGATTAGCAGAACAGGCATTCTCATCTGTCACATCAACACTATAACTAAATGCACCAGCAAGGAAAGGGAGGCCGGCAGGTATTTTAAACAGACTACTTGGTAGTCAGATCAGCATGCACATACAGTCTGTGAGGATTTTATTTCTTTAAAACTATTTCTTTTTCCTTGCAAGTATCAGTGAAAGCAGTAATAAAAATAAATAACTGAAAGTCAGAAGAATTAATCAAGAAAGATACTGATTTATTTGCACAGTTACACGTAGCCATTAAGGCGTGTATATTTTAGCTCGCTATCTTGGAGACACCCTGCAGAGTGTAACACTTTAGCAATACATAGTACCCTGACATGGTATAACTTTATTATATTTTTAAAAATAGAGAGAGAGCCACTACTTAATGCAGTTATTTCAGCAAAGGTCTTAGTGGTTTCTGAGAGCAACTGGGACTTCTCTTTAGCTTGAGTACTGCAGTTATATTCTTATACTACAAAATGGTGTTAGTAAAGGTGACTGGAAAAAATTGACAACAGAGTTAATGGTAGTACTGACAGGGCTTTAATTCAGAACCAGGACTATTTGAACCATGAACTTTTTAATAGGCTAATGTACAATTAGCTTGATGTATTTCCTCACAAATGAGCATCATTAGTTACTAGTCTATCCTACAGTAACACATCAGCCATTCATTTCTAAGCAGAGGCTATATTTCAAAATACATTTTTTATACCAGTTAAATATAGCCCTGAACAATTAGTCTATTATGTGTTTATTAAAATGATGGTGGCTTTATTGAAAACACAGAGGAAAAAAATGTGGGAGACATGAAAAGAGAAGAGGGAATATATTTTCAATACCTAATAGAAACCTGTCATGTTGGTGCCTTTTAAGCTATATAAAGCATAAAGTTCTCACAAGGAAAAATAATTAATCTAAAGACAAAACTTTGCTGACTGCTAACTGAAAAAATCTGCAGGAAAATCATTCACACAGGTTACTAATACAAACTGCTTCTACTTTTCTGAGACTCTGAGAGGAGGGGGAACGCATGAAGCATTGCACAGCAGTCTTACACATGCTATTACAAAGTCAGTCTCCTCCCAGGACACTTCTCTCTAACAGTCAATCTATTTATGCAGCAAAACTACATGTAAGTATCCCAAAATAGCTCACACAAACTATAGCTTCATTTTACCCTCCAGCCTCCAGAGCTATAAGCTTTATAGAACTTTGTTCCTGAAATAAATCTACTGAAGATAAAGGTACCTGTAAGTGAAAGGACTGAACCTGACTGGTGAATGGGAAAAATATGTGTAATGGGTTAAAAAAATGTATGTAATGAGTTCTCATTTAAAGAACACTATGCACAGTACTGCACAAGGAAAAGCTGATTTATTTTTTTTTTCCTTATTACTAATTGTGAAACTCAGCAGCTGAACATCTGTAATAGGCATGCAAAATCTAAGTCAAAATTAAACCCTGTGACTTTCTTGGGGACATGCCTGAGTGTCATAATAGGAAGGAGAGTTTGAAAGAAACAAACCAAACACATTACCACATTGTGTCGGCAGTCCTTAAGGAGCTGGTAGATCGGGATCTTGGCTTCATAACAATGCTCATTTTGAAAAATTCCTTCAGTTGTTTTAGAAGTCAAACATCAGTTCTCCTGACAAAGCTCTTTCTCAAAGTACTCCATTTTGAACAAATTTTTTAAATCCTCTGCACTTTAAACCCCTTGAAGTCCGTCTCCTGTAATAATCCAGGCTGTGGAGGAAGAATTCCAACACACTGCAACTCCTTCCTTTTTCACGCTGACTTTACTCTAGCTCTGTCCTGTTCGGAAATGACAGTGCTTTTCTCCTCTGTCTTGTATTGCCCTGGGAGGAACTAGTCTATTTTGAATCTATTCTCCCTGCAGGTCACATGGGAGTGAAGGCAGCTGAAAAGAGTCTCTATCTCTTTCTTGCAGTGTGATAACAGCAGGTTTAAAGGTCAAGCTCCCCTTCTTTTTTTTTTTCCTTTTTTTTTTTTTTTTTTTTAACAAAAGAGCAATACTAATGGGTAATAAATGAAAGGAAAAGATGAATGTAAGTTACAGTAACATTACTGAGTTTGCAGGGGATTTCCACTTAGACATGCTAGATAGATTAGTCTCTGTGGAGTAAAGAAAGGATCTTTCATTCCAAATTAATTAAAAGCCTTACCTAGAAATGTAATTCTTTTTTTTTTTTTTCTTTTTCCTCTTAATCCCTGCCTAAATACTGTGAATAAGTACTATTATCTAACTTCACAAAACAGAACATATTCCCTGTCTGAAAGACGTTCAAAATACTGTGGGGAAGTTAAGTAAAAATAAAATTCCTTGTTGACTGTTGAAGTCAAATACACATACAGACAGCTATTGTTATAAATCACTGAAGGACAAAATACCTCAGCTAAAGTACTCTAACATGATGTCCCCTGTACTTCAGAAAGAGATCTTTTCCTGTTACAATAAATACATTAATAGTTTATACATTACAAGCAAACTTGCATTTAAAATTTCTAGCAAAAAAACCTTTTTTTTTTTTTTTAGTCAAAAAGCTCATAAAAGCTTTGGGAGTTTATTTCTTTTAGGAAATATTAGTGTAAGCGTATTTGGCAATTACAGCAGTAGAAGAAGAAAAACATGCAGAGAAATGGATAGTGAATATACCATTTAAATTATACATTTTGAATTTTCTATTAACTGTGCTAGAATAGTTTTTAAATTGAAAGAGCAAAGTTACTGCTCAACAAGTGGTTACATGCATAATAGCCATTTCTTTGTACAGTCTTTACAAGTGTTGCAGTATATTTCTTTTGCTGGTAGTGCAGCTAGGTTAATAATGAAAGCAAGTGCAAAAATTGTATTTATAAAATTTATATAGACTTGACTAATAGAAGGAAAACATGTCAAATAGGCTATGTGTTAAAATATAAAAAAAAATAAGAATGAGCATAAACTGTGTAAAGCTCTCTAGAACCTTTGCACTTTCTAACTGTACAATAAAGTGCATTACCAACTACATTGCATATCAACAGGAAATATCCTAACTACCCTGGAGGCTTGTGTCTGCCATCTGAATATAAAGTGCTCCACAGGAATGTTAATAAGGTTTCTCGCTAAGTATTCTGTTCTTTGTGTTCCCTGGCACCTATCTTCAAATATCACCTAGTGGTTAATGCAGAACCTTTTGTAAGAGTCCTGTGGAACCATGAAAGCTAACCTCAAAGAGTGGAAAAAGCATCTGTGGTAAATTTAGCTCAAAGGGTCATACAGTCATGGGACCTCTAGTAACACTTGGATCTGTCACTGCGCAGGTCACACGTCTGTAGAAGTAACATAAATCAGGCACCACGTTGTGAAACTTTTTTATTCCTTAAACAGATGGAATAGGTCATGTTAAACCCCCCAAAATCATATGAGATAGAGGTGCTGGTCTATTACAGAATAGCTGGCCATTTTAAAGCTTTTTCTTTAAGTTTTCTGGATTACTTATTATGCATGAATATGAACACTATTCCCATATCAGTGAAGGAACACAAAGTGAAAGAAAATAAAGATTTTGACTAAGTGTTTTCACAATAACATGGTGGACTGGAATGTTCAAGTACTACTTCTGCTGTGCCAGACAGTAAATATCTCAGTATTGAGACATTTACTGTATGGCACAGTAAATATTTCAATCCTGAGAACAGTTTGTTCTCAAAAGCATATGAATCCAGATGCTGCCTCTTGTAGTTAGCAGCAATATAACTAGAAATATATGGAATTCTATATAATAAATATTAGCATTTAATATAAATACACTGTATTACAGGTTCTTATGTAATTAAGGTGACGTCTTTCAAGGCAGATTCAGAAAAAAGGTCTCCTGGAGATGCAGATCATGAACAGGGGCAAATACACCTACTGCTAAAAATGCTTTCCTTTTTGGTCTTCTTTATCAGCTTCTTAGAGATAAAACCCTGCCCTCCAAGTGCCTGCCAACTTAAGGTGCTATTATGAAATATGTATTAATTAGCAACAAGACAACTGCAGTATTGTAGCCATATTCCAAGTCAAATCAGAGCCAATCCTCGGGTAGCAACCTTAGAAACACAGGCTTCCTCCAAGAAGGACAAAGAGAGAGCTTACAGTTCTCCAGGGAATGTTAGTTTTACATGAAATTCAGAATTTTACTTTGGTGAAGCTAAAAAAAGAAAGGACAGTTTGAGAAAACGAGGCATAAAAAGGAGCAACAATAAGCAATCAAAACACCCCTTAATTTTTCATCTGGATTGGTATCTTGCAAGCCACGTGCAAAGCAAAACCCATTTGTCATGATTTCTCAGTCCTACTAGTGGGAAAATATTTTTTCAGGGATCCCAGGGATTTGACAGTATGGGAAAGACAAACCTTTTCTGGAAAAGTTTCTGGGGAAAGTATTAGATGAACTTTGGCAGTTAGCAGTAGCTTTTAATTAATACAAAAACCTGCCGTGCTGCCATTAGTATCAACGACAGTTTTATCTAAGATTTAAATAAAGATAAGAGCATACCAGTCCACTGAGCTCACAGAAGATGACGCAGTATTTATTTCAGGCCCCAGGTCTTGGTATAGAGTCAAATAATGAAAACTCTCCATTTCTAATAACTTGTGGAATTAAAAGAGGGAGAAATTAAGAGAAACCAAGAGTATAAAGAGTGAAGTGGTCACTTCACTCTGATAGCAATGGAAAATTATGATATCAATCAATCGTTTAAATAGCCCTTAAGAAGCCACCAGCAAGAGAAGTAAATGAAACTTCTCAAAGACAGAATAAATCACAGAATCAGATCCAACATCATTATAAGGGGTAATTTACATATCAGAAGATGGAAATGTATCTCTGTTAATTGGAAACATTATATTTTCTCAGAAGAAAATTTTATGAGTGACAGCTACTGCATTTTATGTTATTAAATTCAAAATGAAAAGATGCAAATTATGTACATATATCTGAAGTACTATCAAAAAAGATAATATAAGCATATTCATTATTGTACACTACCTGTAAAAAGATGTGCATGACTTTATAGATGCATATACAATATAGATAGTACACGAATACAAACATTTATTTGAGATGTGCAAGAGACATTTGTGGCATCGGATTTTCACATGTCATTCTGTACTTAAAAAAAAATTGTATTTCTTTTCCTTTTTGGAATCTTTTTTTAGGGTTGTAGGAATAAAGGCTCTCAAATACAGCTTTTATTGGTATGCCATCATAGTTAAGACAAGTGTTGACTGCATAATGAAAATAAAGAAGATTTAAAATTAATGAAAATACTAAAAGATTAAGCCATTCAGTAGTGCTAAATAACCTAATAATAAAAAGCAGCAAGAAACACAACAATATTTTTTATCTGCATATATGCATCAACTGAGGTTTTGGCTGTAGAGTTAAGCTGTCTAATGAAGAAAAGATACAGAAGTAACTAAAACACAAATAACAAAATGTGTGCAGGATTCAACCCACGTTGAGGATGTTAGTTAATTACCTTCAAATTAGTAACTAATTGAATTAAACAAGAGTTACATTGCACAAAATTGAAAATTAAAATTAAGTAGAAGTACAGCTTAGGGAAAGAGATGCAGAACTGCATGTTCCGTTCCATTCTTGGGAACATCTTTGTCTTGAGAGTATGGAAAATTTGTTTAAGCATTCTGAGTTTTGGCTACCTTGTTAGTAAAAGGAATAATACAGATCATGCTGCTTGAAAAGCCCCTGGACATCAAAGGAGATTGGACGCCAGGTTATTGTTGCTGTTGCTGTATGCAAGCTGAAGAAATAGATTCACAATCTTCCTTTTTAAGACAAAGTGAAAGTCCCTGTAGTCTGGTAAAACTGGAGTTTAACACTGAAAGTTAAACCTGCAACAGCTGCTACCACTTTTCTTGTTTACTGGGGTGAAAAATTCAGGAATTTCTAGCAAATATGCATTGCTTTAGGACACACAGGGACACTGGCAATGTATGAAGAGAAACAGAATCCTGGAAGCCTAACATCAAGCCTTAACATGTAAAGAATGACTGGGCTCTTAAGTATGTTGTTTGGAATGCACAGCAGCAAATGAAAGATATACAAGAGGCTGCTGCTTCTTCATATGCAGTCTTAGTGTCATCACTAATTCATTCCAGATCAGATTACTAAAGTATCTCTAAAAACCTGGAGTTGGGCTCATTCACTCAGGATTATCCCTGGCATTGTTTAGTTACTATTGTATCTGGTCTTGTGCACACTTTGTATTTTTATTGTCTTCATATATACTTGAGAGTTGACATGTTTATATGAAATATAGTTTTCCATATGCAAAGAATATCCACTGAGATGCAAACCCAATCTTTCTAATCTCTAGGAGCACACACTCCACAGCAGGAAACACTTTCCCACAGCTAAACACCATACCAATTCGTTTTCCTAAACTGAGTTGCTCAGTTCATCCTAGTTCATCCACAGCACTAGTTTATCCTCTTACATCCTGTACTGCACAACACCACTGAAGGACAGAAAAGATTAACACAATATTCTTATCTCACCTGCATGGGTTTAAGAACTAGCTAATGCAGCTGTAGGTTCAGCAGAGACATCTTTCA
Source organism: Brotogeris chrysoptera (assembly GCA_030323915.1). Taxonomy (NCBI): domain Eukaryota; kingdom Metazoa; phylum Chordata; class Aves; order Psittaciformes; family Psittacidae; genus Brotogeris; species Brotogeris chrysoptera. Next base: position 17,490 of record JARCZZ010046386.1, on the reverse strand, counting down.
GTAACAAGCATTATGCCAGTGGATTAGAGAAGGAAATTTTTGACCCAGCAGATGATTTTGCCACTGCACACAGTAGGAAACTATTTTTAAAATATTCTTTTGTAGGGTGTTGGGGGAATGCCAGGAAGTTAAACTCTGATGTTTATTTCTAGGTAACAGCATATTCCCATTTGCCAGGACTGACTTTATCAAAGAGGAAAAAGATACACATAACTGCATTAAGTAAAATAACTGAAAAAATGTAATAACAATTGTAGCCTAGAATTCTCAAGAATGGAAAAATGCAAACCAAAGGGCACAGAAGAAATACAACATATTTCATTATTGTTTGCTTTCTATATTCATCTACATTTAGCTGCCTGGATCAAGCTACCCGACTTCTGAATAAATATGGTTTATTTGCTCAGTGATTACAGTGTAAATAAAGTTACACTGTGCTCTACAGAGGCTTCACCCAGTCTCAAGCATGAAAAACTCCTCATAGGTAGCATGCCAAAGAGGCCCTTATGTGAGGATACCCTATTTTGTCATGCTTTGTCTGATAATGCTCAGTCTTACTACCATTTGAAACTGTCAGGTGCTGCTGTGCAAGCCGTACCATGTGCAGCAACCAAGGCATGTATCAGAGAGAGGCCTTACAGTACCCACGCCCTCACACAGCAAAGGCAGGTTCTTGATAAATGCTGGGCTTCAAACATGTCCTTCTGCCTTTATTCTGGACCAATTTTCCCTTGATTTGGTCGGTTATACAATTAGAGGTTAGCAAATTCAGTACTAACTGACAACTGCTGGTACACATAAACTTAGTTGCAGAAATAAAGCTTTATCACAATAGATCTAGTGTCTGTGTAAAACTTTATTGCTAGAGATTCAAAAATAAAAAGAAAAATAAAGGAGTAATTTCTGTGAGTAGGAGAATATTTTTCTGACAAAAATTATATTCTTGGCAAACAGTGACAGCTCTTGCTATCAGCTGTGGATGTGGTCTGTGGTTACATCTTGCATTAAGGATGGAATAAAAGGTACCTGATAATGTTGGACTAATACTGGATAACAGTGAATAGCCTGAAATGAAATACTACCCCCCTGGAAGACTTTGGACTTGAGATGAGATAAGGCTACCTAGTGTATTGGGCTGGTAAACAAAACATAAAAAATCCTTCCAGATACTCAGCCATGTCTGTCTTATATATATGTATGTATATATATGTATGCATATGTGTATACATATATATGTATATGTACATGTATACGCATATGAAACTATAAATAAATGGTTTGTATTATAAAACATGGTCTTTTTGCCAGCTGTAAATGGACATACTGTAATAATTACAGCACTTACTACATTGCAAAACAGAAAATCTATATATGTTTTCATCAGGCCTTCTGTTTTTCAACTATTTGCTCCATACAAACTTGGACTACAATTTCTTAACTAAATAGTTGCTTAAAAAATAAAATCAGTTTATCAGCTCATACTTAATGAGTACAGAATGAAGCAGTTGTAATATTTTCCAAATGCAGCATATCAGTATTTTTGGCTAATAAAAGGTGAAGACTAGCATTTTTTCCTTTTTGTTAATGAAGCAGTGGCTGCTAGGAAAAGCAAGAGAACTGCATTCCTTTTACAAAGATTTCATAATTAGGGTTGGTCCTGGACAAAGTTACTGTGAAGTGTCAGGCTCAGAGTAGTAAGTACACTCATATTTTGTAGAATATATCCACTTTCATCACTGACTTCTTCAAAAGAATGGGCAAGTTCTGTTGAGTATCACTCAAACACAAAAGTGGGAGATTTCTTTAAGAAGAGATTTCTGGAAGACACTTAGGAATACCACTATATCAAGACTATATAGATAGTTAAAGAACACAAAATATACCACCATTTCAAGATGACAAAACTTATACATACAACCTGAAAAAAATTACACATACAATGAAATTTTAAGTATGTTAGCTAATCTTACATATTCAAGCACTTCTCCACCCCCCACCTTATCTTGTATAGAACAAAAATCTATCATTAACAGCAAAACTGTATTCTCCAACCATACATATTCATAAATATGTTTCAGTGACAATTTTGTCTTTTTGGAAGCAGTGAAGCAATCAACCTTTACTATCAGAAAGCCTGTCTGAGAACAAATCTGAAGTGTGTATTCACATCATTGTAATGGTACAGTTCCCTACAAAACCAGACAGTAGATATGGCCATGTTCTTCACTGGAAACTTGGCATCCACAGGTATTGCACTATGACCCAAATAAGTCAGACACAGATAAGACTCTTGTTTGGTAGAATGACATCATCCATAATTTTAAGTCCTTCAGAAAAATATGAGTAAGTAAAATTAAATCTATATTTTTCACTATGCTACCAATCCTTTCATGAAGAGGAACTACATCTCCAGGGCATTTGTTTTTCAAAAAGGCCATTTGAGTTTGTATAAAATTCTCTTTTTTACCTCCTATTTGGTTTTGAGGTATGAAAAAATAAACTTCATCTAGTTGGTACAGGGAGAAGAAAGAAAAATCAAGCATTTTATATGAGCACTCAGAAGTATGAAATTTGCTTTATTTTTAATACAACTGTAATTCAAAGGCTATGTGTATATAAAAATGTGGCAACTTACTAGAGAACATTCTATGAGCACAAATGAAGGTTAAATTGACAGTACATTACTTGCCATGAATTATTCACTGAGAGCTAAATAGGGTGCGCTACGAAAGGAGTTTTATCACTAGCTTTGAGCTGTTGGAACATTGGTTGCTGATTTAAACTGATCAGTTAGGCTCCTACTATAGACCACTCTAGCAGATGCTTGCTGGGTAGTCTTTTTCCATGATTCAGACATCTATTTTAAGACAAACTGCTCCTCACAGATGTCTGTTTTTCTGTGGACTATGTCTTCCTGCCTGTTTCATATTAGAAAACTAAATTATGGGCTATGCAAGATGTACTTGATATGTCTTATGGTACCAAACTAAAAACTACAAGCTTCTATAATGCGATTTTTTTCCGCATCATTCTCTCATACCAGCTGAACTGCTTTTATAGAAATGTAAATTTCAAAACATTTTCATATTTAGCCACACATCATACTTGGATTGTGTGAGAGATGAACACTGTCAAGACATCACCTCTCCAGTCCATAACTAATGTAGTAACTACCATGATTAAAAAGCCCTACACCTCTTACCTCTCACTCCTTCCTTCTCAGACAGGAGAAAAGTAAAGAAATCAAAGGAATAGACAATGTATCACCTATACCTACCAGCTAAAACTTACATAAGACTGACTTCTTCTGAATACCCAGATATCTGGAAGGGGAGATAGATGTGTTCTCGTGTTCACTCATTCTGAATTATTCCCCAGTTTAGGCTAATTTATTAATTTTGCCTGAACTCTTTATTCAATTTTTATCTGTTTGAATTTCTCCTTATTAGACAGACAAAATACCAGATATAGGAAAAGCACGTTTCAGAATGAATCTCAAAGAAACTGATAGTTACAGTGACTGTTAAATGCCACCAGAGAGAACAACAATCAGAAACTTCATGTTGTTATGGATGTATAAACTGCATAAATTGGATGCAAGCACATTAGGATTACTAACGCAATGCAACACTGGACATGGACAATGTGCATCTTTCCTCTTTGCCTTTCTCTGGGTGAAACAGATGCTTTGTGTGTCATAGCTCAACATATTATATGGGTTTTTAATAAGAAGCATATTTATATGTCAGACAGCAATTCTGAAACCAGCAAAGTTCTACTTAACACTTAGCTAGTGTTTTCCTTTCACGTACTCTAATGATAGCCTTCTAATATAGCAAATCAATCTATTCTCTTTTCTTGATGCTCTCCTTCAGCAGTTGATTAGCAAAGCTGTTTCTATTTTTAACCACTGAATTCAATCCACCTAACTTCCTTCTAGTTGTTTGCTGCTGTGTTAAATGCAGAAGAAAGAATCTTTAATTAGAAAAAGAGGAAAAGCATCAAATTATTCCCTTTCTTACAACACCACATTTAATAAAAAATAATTTAAACAAATTAAAAAAAAACAATGTAAAATTGGAATGGAAAGTCCTACCTGTTCATTTCCCTTCTGTGATCAACATGTTTGCTAGTCCACTACTGCTGTACTATTTCAGGTAATTTCCAGTGATGAGGGAAAAGCAGTTGAAATTGATAAAGAGGCCTAGACATAACTCATTTCTTTTTGCGTGAAAGAGTACCTCTAAAAAAATACAGATAACTGGGTGCCTTTCAACTTGGTATCTTTTTAAAATACCACTTTCTCAGACACAATAAACCCTAAATATTAAATTGTCACTTCTTTGAAGATACATAAAACTTTCCACTCTTTTATAATCAAACAAGTCGCTGAAAGTAACTTTTCCTCTAAATAAATTTTCCTTTAAAGGAATATGCTTTTTCAAATAACATGAAAGCTTTTTGTCATGATAGCTTTTTAGAAAGGTTAGATTTATATTCCTTATAAGAGGAGCTATGTGATCCTGATTGTTACCTGCTGTAAAAATAAATTATGTCTCAGTTGTAAAGCAGAAAAGTTAAAAATGTTACATCAGTTATGAGTCTTGTCCTCTAAACAGCTATAATTGGGTGGGTATAAACTTCACAGATTTTCAGTATTAATTTCTCTTATATCAATCAATGCTTCAAATCCTGGCCAATGTTTTTTTTTTTTTTTCATTCTCCTTGAGCTCTGTCTGATTTTGAAGCCAGAAGCTACTCCCTGACTCTAAGACTTCTTTCACACTCAGCATCCTCTCTTCTTGTATTTCAACTCTGCTGCCCAACTGAACTCTTATTTTCTCCACTCAGTTTTACCCTGTATCATCTCTGAAGCTAATTCCATAGACCTCTGTCTTTGACATCTTCTTATCCACTATCTTAAATCTATTCTCAAATAGTTTAAAACATCAGATTTATGTTGAGGAGCCATTTTGTAGCTTTCTCTATCAAACTCTTGCCTCATTTAGGCTTCTCGTACCATTTTCTGATATTCCTGTGCAAGAAAAATGTTAAACCTGAGATTTAAATGAGCATTATAGCATAGAGTTTTCTGTGACATGAATAGCACTCTCACTTACTCATGCTGCCCTAAAATGTTTTCAGCCTTGATCCTTCATCTTAGCCAAATGTTGCCCAAATACATACATATATATATATATATATATATATATATATATAAAATTTGCTATAACTGAGTTTCATTACTTTCACTCAGGTAATATTTCCAAGAATTATTCTGTTCAGAGTCCTAAAACATGATCAGACCCTTACTACCTGTTCCCCACCAGACTATTACCACCACTTCCTGGGCAAAAAGACTACTATGTCTTTGCAGCTCACTACTTCAACAGTGTAATTCCATCTGTATGTTCCTACACATGGATCCTTTTATATGAAATTTATGTTTTCTACCTAAATTCAGTTTTCTTTCCTCTAAGACATTTTCATTTCCACTGTATATATTAGTTTGTTAAACAGCTGCCTTCAGTCTGGTAAAAAAGACTGCTTCAGTCACAGATTTTTGCTTCTTTCTCAAGCATTTCGTGCTTTTCATGCAGACCCTGTGTGCAGGTAAAAAGATCCCATCAAATTTCATAACCCCTCAACCTTCTTTTTTAAAATACTCCTCAAAACCTGCTCTTCCTAGAATGGCCACAGACCAGCCATGTTTGATAGTGGCTAGAGAGCAAAAACTTAAACTTCTATTTTGGATAAGCTTCAGTAAAAACCTTGTCTTGCTGTGGTCACAGAGATTTTGCTACTTCAATATATGCAGTTACATTGTCTACATTTAGGGCAACTCCAAACACAGTTGAGGTTGCATGTTTACGATTGCATCATATTTCTGACAGAAATCATGAAGCTCTTGGAAGAGTATGTCTGTGCCACACCTTGAATCTGTTTTGCACGTGCCTGAAATTTGAGACAGTTCTTAAGAAATTAAGAAACAGTTATGCAAGGAGTAATTTACTTGCTTTTTATAAATAATGACCTAGCGCCAATAGAGGTTTATAGTCCTGTACTGCAGGGGTATATTTAGTAATTTTATAGAAAATTACAGTAAAAATAAGTCTTAATTGCAGCAGTTACTATTTGAAATTACTTAAGTAGCACACATAACCAATGCTCTCACTACTGGTTGCTCTAGGGACCATCTGGGCTGTATTTCAGTGCGTTTGCATGAAAAGTAGAAAAACTAGAGTCAGCCTTTTCATTCTACTGTCAGCATTTTACATGTAACTTTGAAAGGTGGTTTGTTTGGTTCCTGTTACATGTCCAAGGGAAGGTTAAAAACTAAAGCATAATTGCTGCAAAGAGTCTTCTGATTCCTTATTCTAATTCCCACCTTAAATTACCCATGAAAGTACCACAAAAAAAAAGAAACTTCTATAAGAATATGTGAAAGATTACATGAAAAATAATTGATTCACCTATGGAAAATTTCATTAATATTTAGATAAAAAAATATTTCAATAGAGAAGTTTTTTCTTTGATATTCATACACAGTTCAGAAAACGGTGTTATATTCGATATTGTGAACATCATTAAGGCTATTATTGGCACTAAATACTGGCTGTAATAATATCCTTTAAAATGTTCCATGCTCACAGGTACATATTTCATAACTTTTCTAACTTGAGCTAACATTCAAAATACACTGGCAGTTTTACAAACGACAGCAAGAGGCACATTTTTGTCTCTGGAATATGAAGTTATAAAATATTGAAATTTATTTCTGCTGTTTAAGCAACTTGTATATATGTAAATAAATTCAGTCCTGCGAAGGCATGTCCAGCTGATCAACACACGGATAAGGTGACATTTAAGAAGAGAAAAATGGGCTAAGATTTCTTTGCCCTTTTGTTTCCATCATGTTCTGTTATTTTGGACACAAACACAAATAAATGATTCACTTTTGCCTTTTACAACTGAAAAAAGGTCTTGGCATGTAAAACATTTCTCGGTTAGGATGCCATTCTTGCAAAGATAAGCATGAGCTACTAGGACATTTTCCCTAAAAAGTTCTCAATTTAATACATATTGCACTGATAGCAGTTGAAAAACTGACTTCTTCAATGTTTATTTTTAATTGTACTTAGCAGTGCAAATGAATTTAATAATTCTATCATAATTTGAAGCTTAGTCATCTTTCTTGCTGAAAGAAAGTCCTCTGAAGAGTGCACTGAAACACATCGTTGCATCTGCACTAATTTTCCTTCTAGTATAATGGCTTCCCCACTTAAGCCCTCTACTGATCACTTGCTTTACGATCCTTGGCCGGGTGGTTCAAAAAGTCATCATTTTGGAGAACGCATTGGGCAGAAATACTTCTTCTGAAAAGATTTACAGAGAAGGAGATTAAAACACCACTAATTCTGCCAATATTCTTTCTCAGATATTATCTAACCAAAATAAAGACTCAAGAAGTTTTCTAATCATTAATAAATGTTCAACTATCTAGAAAAAGAGAATAACTTACTTAGAAACAAAAAAAACAGTCTTTCAACTCAAATGAGAAACCCATTTAAAAGCCACAGCTACTAAAAGCATTATTTCAGTCATCAGTTTTGTACTCCATAAAGGATCCATGTCCATTATCTGAGGATATGTGTGTTTCTTTTAATATAGGAGCCCCTGCATGCACAGTCCTAGCGAATGAAGCAGCAAGATCTGTGGGAGCCTTGCCTGACACAGTAGCATGCCAGGCTGCACACCACTGGAGGCTCAGAAATCTCAGGGAGGAGGCTGAGCTCTCACATATGCTCATTCACAACCTTACGTTGTTAGGGACAACCATGTATTTCCAAAATATGGGCCAACAGCTATTTGTACCAAAACATTGTCTGCTCTTAGCTTCTAAATGGACAAGGATGTCAGAGCAGTTTGTGTACACAATCCTTTCATCTAAATCAATAACAAAACACTAATATGAATTAGAACCAAATGTGTTCTCAATCTAATTCTGTCATTAATTAAACATAGAGGAAAAAGAAATAAAATAGCAGTACCTGTGAAGAATAAAAGGGATACTGGAAAGAGAACAGATAGCAGATCCACAGAGAGCAAAACGAGATAAATAATGTCTATAACATAGAAGGTGGCCAGTGAAAGAGTGGGGAAAATAGGAGATTGAAAAAAAATCAATGACTCTGTGAATTCAAAGAATCATAGAATGGTTTGGGTTGGAAAGAGCTTTAAGACCATCCAGTTCTAATCCCCTCAAATGGGCAGGGACGCCTCACAGTAGACCATGAATCCCAAGGTTTGGTCCAACCTGGCCTTAAACGCTGCCAGGGATGGAGCACTTACCACTTCTCTGGGCAGTCTGTTCCAGTGCCTCACCACTGTCACAGTAAAGAACTTCTTCCTTATATTCTGTTCATTACAGTGTCTAGTAAAATGACAGCTTTAATTCCTAGGCTTTTCTTCTTAAGGTATTGCTAGGTGCCTCTCATTTGATCTGCTGAAGGATGATGCAAGACGGCTGCTGTTTTGTCTGACATTCCTCTATAGAGATGATTCTAGATTGTCGAATTTGTGTGTTTTGACTCACACGGTTTCTATGACGAGACCTGGTGCATGGGACAAAATATATTACACCGATGAGGAACAAATGTAGGATCTATGGATTTTGATATTTCTGTTGTGAAAGATATTGATTATGGTGTCTCTGGGGATGTGTTTGTCTTCTTAATATAGGAAAACATTAAAAATCTGCTTGTGGACCTGAGAATTATGCCTTCATTGCTCTGTCAAATCCTTATTGTTTTGTTTTGTTTTCTGAGAATGCCATTGAAAATAGCCCTCCTTCAGCTCAGTACACCAAGGTGGAGGGTAACAGAGCATTAGAGAAAACAATAATTTAGAAAAAAAAATGCATTGGAGCTTTAGAAGAACAAGAGTTATTTCCCTGACACAAAGTTCTCTTCAACTCTTTATCAGCAACAAAAATCTTAATGGAAAAAAAAAAAGCTGTTAAATATCAGACTAGTTAAGTCACTTTTCTAAACAATGCTAAGGCCTCTCCTAAAATACAGTCATCCTTTCATCCTTTGCATGTCCTGGTTTAGGTACAGTTTTAGTTTGGATATGAAAGTTGTTTGATCTTTTATCATCTCTTACAAGGCATAGTATCTAAAACCCAATTAATAACTTGAGTCTTCCTCTCCTGCAGGGATTTATCCACAGATATATGGGACTGATAGAACCTCAGTAATTCTAATCTGTGGTATAGACATGAATCTGTGGTTTAAACCTATACATGCATGAGAGCCCCACATTCGAAGTTGGCCCATTTCAGCTTTTTTAACATAAGCTGGAGCAGCTACAATGGAGTAACATAGTATGTTACCTACCCATAGTATTTTACCTACCCTTGGTAGGTAAAAAACTCAAAGATAACAAATACTACTAGTACTGGGGGTGGTGGTGGGGGGTAAAGCATTTTAAAATATGACCTTACAGAACATCTCCAGTAATATTTTACTTGCTTTTCTTCAAGCTAGACTTCAGATCTCAGTTCTGGCTCTATTGTTTATTTTCTTAACCATATATTAAATCATCTTGGATCTCTTTCAGTCCCAGCTGATGGACCATTATTTCTGAAGGACTAAGTGTTGCTACAGCAGATGCATCTATTAAGTAAACAAAGTGATACTTTACAGCTCAATACATTTAGTTTGTGTGACAGATTTTTGACAAACACACTGATTTTACTCTGTTGCAACTGACCTATAAATTCAAGTTAATTGCTAATACTACTTTCCTATGCAACCTGGTCTAGTGTGAGGTGTCTCTGCCCATGCCAGCAAGATTTTAACTGGATGATCTTAAGGTCATTTCCAACCCAAACCATTCTATGATTCTATGAATATATGATTTTGCATTATAACTTCAGCAAATACCATCTTCATGTTCTAGGAAAAAATAAAGTACAGTAAACTGGATGGTTATGTACATTTGTAGTGAAAAAAAACCCACCAACAACAGTATGTTGTGATACTCTTCAAATAAAAAGTCAGTCTGAAGGAAGACAGAAACTTCAAGTAGCAAATACAGCCCTACAGTTTTATTTTAAAAATAGGATCATTATCACCAACAAAAATAAAATAAACAATGAAGAATGAGCCAAAGCATCCTAATTAACCAGGTTTGCATTTGAGTGGACAACTGGAGACCCTCTTCGCATCTGAGGGGAATATCTTTGTTTACATGTGCTTGGCTGCCACTTTTCTCTCCCAGCAGTATATATAAAATATATATATATAGTATATAAAAATATATAATATTTAGATATTAAGTATATAAGTAATTATATACTTTATTACTATATTAATATATTAATTATTTGTATTATATTATATAATATAAAGTATATTATTAAGTATATAATATATATAGTATATATAAAATATAAAAGTTGCAGTCCAGACATTTCCTTTGATTTTAATAGATCTGGATTATTTATTATACTGTGTCACTTCCTTAACAGTCATCTCAGCAAGATAAGTTTAGTTCAGTTAATGTGGTTTCACATGACTCTTGGAAAGCATTTTTCTCTCTAAATTTGCTGGTAAAATTCACAGGAAAATAATTTTTATCAGGTTTGGTTTTTTTGTTGTTTTGTTTTTTTTTCCTGAGCCCTATTTAATAATTTTTTTACTACTTTATGCGTCAAAAAACTCACAAAACATGCAAGTCCCAAAGTTAAACCAAATTAAATAGATGTTAAAGAGTTCATTTCTGAAAAATTTCCCCTGTACATTGGTCTGACACACTGGAGTGTAACTGTAGTGTGCCACACAATAGTGTTCATGAACTTGAGTGTGTACCAAATTACAAGTAAAATGTATAGTGTTTTTTATAGTATATTTGGTTTCTGTATATTAAACATTGAACAGAGTCCTACAGCTGCACTGCACTCTCTGGTTTAACTAGGCCTCCACAATTTTTCTGTTTTGGAGAGAACAAATTAAGTAAAAGTTTTCTATATGAACTAAAAATGGAAAGCAGCAACAACAAAACCTTGACTTCCTCACAGCAAAAGCTAGCTTTCCATACCATCTCAGAAGGACTTAAGATCAAATGCAAGGTTTCAAGTTGATATTTTGAATGACCTAAATTTAATACCATTGACTAAATCACTGTGAAGCAGTTCAGAGAGGGAGAAGCTCGAGTAGTACTGGTTTAAAGTACATACTGCTTTAAAGTGTACATTGCTAAAGGTATGCGTGGAGCAGAAATTCTGTTTTGGTCTTATGAGTTGATATTGTAGTGAATGTCAGGCTTTGCAGGCCACTTTGATGACCTGGATAAGGTTGTAAATTAATTTTGTAAATTAAGTTTCCAGTAACATTACTGGAATTATTATTAAGTGGTATTTCTTTCATTACAAAGGTGTTGTTTAGAAAGCCTTCAAGTTTTTGTGTATTTTTTATTTAAATTAATTGATGGAAGCATTAGCACATGGCTTACAAATTGTGAATCTCAATCAACAAGAATCGCAAACAGATCTTTGTCTTTATATTAAATTCACCATGGTAGTGTTGCTTTGAAAACTAAATTAAATAAACCCTTCTTCAATTACAGTGGCTGAGAGACATAAAGCTGATAAGCCACAATGTGAAAATTTTATGAATATTCTGTGGCACAGAATAAGAATTTTCAGCACTGGCCTGCCATATTTATCTACAAAACAGCTAGGGGGTTGCCATAAAATCTTGCCTTGAAAACTGTAATGAAGCTGGTATATGATTCTAATCTAAATCTACATCAAGATGCTTCTTGTCACTGGCAATTTGGGATGGCTCTGACCTCTGCCTAGCCACTACACAAATTATAGGTTATTAAATTAACAACTATGATAGGTTAATTTATATTAAGGGGAATTTATATCTTGATCTCTTGAAGTCATTAAGGTGTATCCGTGAAGATAACTCAATAGGGCAGACTTTCACTTCCAGGAACTCCTGTTCCTAAGGAGCTGAATATCCTGTTTTGCTAAAGATAGGTATTATAGATCAAAAGGCTCTAGGCATCTGTAATTTCAGCCCTGAAAAAGGGTGAAATAAATGAAGTGAGCTGCAGCAGTATGATGCAGCTTTTGCTCCTGACTGCTTAGATAGTGGTCATAGGTCACTGTTGCACACCACCTCTTTCATCTGCATGCTTTTCTCCCTCTAACAGCTCTTTCTTCTCTCTTTTCCACTCTCTGCTCCATATTTTTCTGCCATGTAACCAAATCAAAGTGGATATTAAAGCTACAAAAGCTAATTATGTGACTCCTCTGAATTTTCTGCAATTACCCATTTCTTAATTTCCATCTCTCAATCCACAGGTGTTACGATGCCACTGTGCAACCCAACATTTGTAGATGAAAAACAGTATCAGACTATTTTTAGTTTTAATTTAAAGAGATATTGACAAAGCCTAAGCTAATCACTACATTACTAGAAATACACAAAATAAAGACATTTTCTTTACTTTCTTGACAAGTATGAAAATAAAAGATTTTTCATAAATAAGGTATGAACAAAAGCGTTACTTTACTAATGGTAAATCAAATTATGTGCTATTATATAATACTTAGTAAGTGACACAATAACAAAAAGAAGGTAACTAAAGCAGGGAATTTATTAGCCAGAAATAAATTCCCCAAACATGGTAGAAATTCTGCAATGACTTCAGTTAAGGAATAGATAATAGCTGTAATGAAAAAGTTATTTAGGTTATACATAATAGAGTATATACACAATGGAATATAAAAGAGTACATACACTATAGAGTACAGATATTCTCTATATATCAGAATAGGATACATACATAATAGAAAATAAAATTTTTCTTACATTACAGATGTAAAACTTATTGAAGAAAAAAATGTCTTCCCTTAATTGTGTTCCTGCCCATGGCAGGTGTGTTGGAACTAGATGATCTTAAGGTCCTTTCCAACCCTAACTATTCTATGATTCTATGTAGAGCTGTAGTATCTTTCTAACAGTACACTCATACTTCACTTTCTTATGCCGTCCAGTTATAAATCTAAAAATCATGATGCTGCACCAAAGTTAGGATACAAGCTGTAGGGCTTCAAATGCAGATGCCTAAGAATACTTCAGATTGTTGCCACAAACTGCTTTACAGTGCTTTACATTATTACCAGAATTCCTAAACCAGCTATCTTAAGGGAAATGACTGTCTGTAAACCCAAAGAGCCAGCATGAAGAAGCTCTTGTCTTACTGAAACAGTGTGTACTTCAAAGCAGTTTTATCCTTTTATAGTAATAGAGTTTATGACATGGAAGCGTGAATTAAATGTTCTAGGATCAAGAAAATACATTGTACCGAAAGGAAATGTTACCTAAACTGCTTAGAAGTACTCTATTAGATAATATTTACAAAAAATTGTGAACAACTTCCATTTATTTCTCTTTTTAAGTTAAGAAACCAGCAAACTGCAGCTCCATCAGACAGTTCTGCACTGCAATAAATAATTTTTACTGACATTCACTGACTGCTTTTTATCCTCCTTTATTAAGACTTCTATTAGCTATTTATAAACTGTAATCAAAACAACAAATTTAAAATGAATGGACCAAGATATGAAATATCCACTTGGTCAAAGAACAACTCTTCCTTTGGAAGAGTGAAGAAAATTTAGCAAATCTCTCAGTGGAAAGAGAGAGCACAGCTTTTCCAGGGTAGTCTGCTGCTTTCCTCACATCTTAAAACAGTCCCATACAGCTTGGAAAGTTACATCTTTAAAGAATATCGGGGAATATGAGGCTGGCGAGTTTTGCATGTTAATAGGAGGTTAATATTTGGTATGTTTAGGAATACAGACTGAAAACTATGCACGGCATAATTAAAATTTTATATCTTTTTATGGTATGGTAGCAGGGATAGCCAAGCAGGAAGAACTGTAACAGAGAAACTTAAGCTCTTGGTGGATCACAGAGGATGAAATTTTGCCTGTGTCTTGAAACACATTTTTCATGAGATCACACTACATTTTGCTAGTGGGCCCAAGTATAATTAGTATACCATCTGTGTTACATCATTAATATTCTTATTTATTAATAGTAAGTATTATTCTGACATTAATATGAGGTTGTATTTGCACTATAAACCAATTCTGGCTAGAATCCTTTCTGTTTTCTAGGATTCTGAGCAGGGTTTATCAGAAAACAGAACTACATGTATTTTTATGCCAAATTTGTATAAGCCTTAAAATATGCCATGTTCCAGTATGCACTCTATTGCATCATGTGAGAGAGAACTTAAACAGACACTGTGGCCAAGAGGAAACATGGAACAAATAGAGTTTGCAACTCAAACACTCATTATGACTGCATGTGTTTCCCTTATTAAAGGGCACCACGCTCAGGGGTTAATGTTATGAAATTACATTAATGTCTTTTTTTTTTTTTACAAAAAATTGTTCCTTTCTATTTGAAATAGAAAAATGTCTGCAAAAATCAATATTTTGTTTCATAAACATGACATGATTAACCATGCATGCAAGTATAATGCAAACTTCTTCCTGAATTTCAGGCACTGATGATTATTCTGTTCAGAAGCCCATCACTTCTAGATACCTCACATCTCCAATTCATGGGACTGTTTTCCTTATACAGTGTTTAAAGAAACTTAATTTTCTCCTCTGCTATGAGTAAAAGCCTAACTCAGTGGATTTCACTTCTACTGTTTTACAGACATAACCCAGTTTTCAAATAATATATTTTCTGACTGTTCAGCCCCTCGTTCAGTGGAGGGCAAATGATGTTGAAACAATGGCTTGGCTTCCAAAGCACGACATAAAGCAGATGAACTTTGTTGCTTTAAACAGATGACTTCTCTGCTTTTCCCATATAATGTTGGTATGACAGTATTTCCATTTTCTTTTTATTCAGGAGAAAGAGGAGCAAAAAGCAGGGAAAAATTATGCAGCTGGATAGCTCTTCTAGGGAAGATGAAACATGTTTCACACACTTGAGGAAAATCAAGTAAACATAAGAAAATGTCCACAGCTGTTAGTGTCATATGCATGAAGGTGAAAAACTGCATCATTTGAACAGTGCTACATGATACTTTTGCCTTATACCAGAGCTGCCTGAAAAGTAGATTCTGCTCAATATGCAATATTTTATTGGCAATGCTGAGTTCCATGTATTGTCTCATTTCTGTTTATTAGAAGGAAAACAATTTAAATTGATGAGACTAGAGTGTTCCTAATTTGGAAATAAACAAACATATAAAACGACACCCAAACCCAAACCTAACCACAAAACAAACCAACCTGATGTACTGTTCCCTAGACATGCATCCCTTTTAGAAGGGATGAAAGCCTTAGCCATCTATCTATCCTCCTTGCGCTCTTTACACCTAAAATGGTCATATACAGAAGCGGATTCACTGCTAAGAAACTGGCAAACTTTTGAACAACCTGAGTTTAATGTGTGGGTGAAAGGTCCCACAGGAGATCACAGAATTCCCAACAAAGTGGAAAGTCACTGAAGAGTGTCAGCCTGCCCAAGTACTTTTGTTTGGTACTAGTACTTCTGTAGCAGCTTATAACAAGGGTTGCCGGTGCAATCTGGGAAGGGCTTGAGTAAGGAAAAGGTGCCTCCAGATGAAGTGTTATGAGGACACTGAAATATCTGGTAGGGCTCACTTCCTGGTAACTTCAGATTAAGTTGTATTCCCCGTGTTCCCAGATTAAGTTGTATTTATAGGGCATATTAGAGGAAATACAGACATAGTTCAAGCTGCAGTTATTTTTCTTTTTATATTCGGTGTTTTGCTTCACCTACATCTCTTGTAACCAAGAAAATATGATGTCTCCCATTCTCCATCTGGAGGCAATTATATCCCATTTAAGTAGTTTTGCTTTCTTCCATTTTTGGTTTCTTTACTAGCTAAATAACTTCAGCTGGTGCTAAAGGAGTTTATCTGACCCTGCTTGGGAGAGACGATAGCTATTCTTAGGCATTGCTGTTGTTTGCTCTGCTGTGTCATTTTGCTTTTACAACTTCAACAGAAATTTGTACCAAAGCCTGTGAAAGCTAAGCCACTAAATACCTGAGGATTGACTGGAAATGTTGCAAAGGTAAAATAAATAAATGAAAGCCAAGTTCATGTGGGAAAACAATAAAGTCAGTACTGTGTATTCAGCTTCTTCCTGGCAAACTTCTGTTATTTTGCTCACTTTACTGTATGATACATATATACACTCACATGTGTATGTGTGTGTGCATACTGTATATATAATATACATGAATATAATGAGCAACTGTATAAGTATATTGATGGGAAGCAACTATATGAGTATATTAATGGGAAGCATCTGCCTCTTCCTTTTGCTGAGTCCTCCAGTTTCTGTGGTTGCCTGAATTCTGGCAACTTGCCTGAAGGACTTTCTAACCTCCTAACAAGTAAGGAATCCTAAAGAAGCTATAAAGTCTTTAATTGCATTTTATGTTTCAATATCTCAAAAAAAAATCTTCCAATGGAATATTGTGTAAAACTGCTATTCACCATGAGGGATATTTTTTTTAGAAACAGAAAATTTCAGTGAGATTGAAATTCTACTACCTGGAATGATCCCTGTTGCCTTCACTCAATACTGTGTCCTTGTAAACATCTCTCAGAGGAAAGAGAACATGCAGACATAGAGCAAGAGAAAAAGTACATAGCAACAGAAGTAAAACTATTCCAACAGGGTTAAAACCAGAGAATATATAGTCTGGCCAGTACAGACATTACCAGATGTTTAATGGAACGGGAGGCTTTTGATCATGCCTCAAAATCAGTTAATCAGCAAATCTATTAAATTACATCAGAAGAGAGATAGAGGGTAATAATAGAAATATTTTTAAAATTGCATTTCCATGAGAATAGGAATATTAGAATTTATCTAGACCATGTGTACTCATCAGAAGCTCTGGGTTTACTTCTAGACACTATGAAGTAATGTCTAACTAATGTCTAACTTCTAACTAATGTTAGAAGGAGCATTGCAATAGGAGGAGAGGTTAAAAGGTCTGCAACATGAATGATAAGGACAAAATCTTTTCACGTGAAAGAGGCTCTGAATGTATTAGAATATATTAGTTAGAAAGCTGATGAGTGGGCATGGTATATAAGTATTAAAAACAACTGCTAACCCTTTAGCAAAATAAGGTCACAATATTACTTAAAACCTTCCAAAGCAAAAGACAGTAACAGAATGAAGAAACTCCTGCACATAGAATCATAGAATAGTTAGGGCTGGAAAGGACCTTAAGATCATCTAGTTCCAACCCCCAGCAGCAGCAGGGACACCTCCCACTAAACCATGTAGCCCAATGCTCTGTCCAGCCTGGCCTTGAAGACCGCCAGCGATGGAGCATTCACAGCTTCCCTGGGCAACCCATTCCAGTGCCTCACCACCCTTACAGTAAAGAACTT
>JARCZZ010046384.1:0-14927 GCA_030323915.1 Brotogeris chrysoptera | reverse complement strand
AGCCTTCCAGTATCTGAAGGGGGCCTATAGGGATGCTGGGGAGGGACTCTTCATTAGGGACTATAGTGATAGGACAAAGGGTAACAGGTTCAACTTAAACAGGGGAAGTTTAGACTGGATATGAGGAAGAAGTTCTTTACTGCAAGGGTAGTGAGGCACTGGAATGGGCTGCCCAGGGAAGTTGTGAATGCTCTATCGCTGGCGGTGTTCGAGGCTGGGTTGGACAGAGCCTTGGGTGACGTGGTTTAGTGTGAGGTGTCCCTGCCCATGGCAGGGGGGTTGGAACTAGATGTTCTTAAGGTCCTTTCCAACCCTAACTATGATATGATTCTATGATTATTATTAGTAGTAAAAGTAGTAGGTTTATCATATACTTCAGTTGTTGGACTGTTCGTATGTCAGCCTGTGTGATTTACATTTTTTCCATTCTCCTTACCATTCTGCCCAGATTAGGGGGCAAAATTGCATGTGAGTGAATGGCTGTGTGGTTCTGGGTTACTGGCTGGACTTAAACGAGGAAAATTGTAAACCTGCCTTTTCATCTTCCTACTTTGAGAAGAATTTATTGTTCTTTATGGGTCTACTTGAGAAATATTTTACTTTAAATGCTGTCACCAAAGCATGCTACTGGCTTCTGTTCATTATCTGCTTGTGAATTGAGCATGCAGATATCAACTCCAAAGTGGGTTATATTTATGTTGTCTTAAAATGACAAAAGTGATCAGATATGGCAAAGTGGTGAATTCACAGTTTAAAGATATAAAAATGTAGTTTACTCACACTTCAATTGCAGTTTGAAATATTCCATCTTTTTTTTTACCTTAGTTTCACTTAAGCCTTGGATTTGAGCTGATAAATCAGTGCTAGCACACATTCTTCCCCTAGTGTTTTTAATGCACACCCTCTTTGAAAGTTAAACATTCTAGTAAATTGCTCAAACATGATCTTAAAGGTTAAACTCAGCTTTGAAATCCTTCTCATGTTAGGCAAGGTTGTCATAAGCTTTCAGCATAATTGTAAAAAGGCCAAAGTCTTGAAACTAGAAATGTGTTATAATAACCAATTTCATTGTTGTAGTCATGGTAATTGTTATGATGATCCAAATATGCACCATTGTGTTCACACAGATTTTCAGTTCCTGCATACATTATTTTTCAAATCTTGTAGACCAACTCAGTTTCAAAGTTTCAGAAATATTCTTAGTTGCAGAATGGATGTACAAACAGCAGATTGTTTGTCAGCAGATCCTTTCTGTTAGCTCGCTGTGATCAGCATCATCTTCCTCTCATTATCAGAAGTCTTCTTTTTAAATGCTCAGTTAAATCAAATGAGTCTGAGCTCAATATTTAATGCATATAAAATATCTGAGAAAATTTTTGGTTTAATCTTACCCCTGTTAATATTCGCAAGGATAGATCTTATTTAAATATACAATGCGAATATAATGACATGTATATTTATGGGATATCTCCCATTGTTTTCCAACACACTGCTCAGCCTACACACATTACCTATCTCTTCTGAAAATGCTAGTTACGCCAAACATTTTGATGTCTATTGATAGCAACTGCTTGTAAAACAATTAATTCGGCCATTATGAAGACAGTCCACACAGCCGCTAACGATAATACCAAGCACTCCTTCACTGTTCTGTGAAACATTTGCCAGTTCTCAAATATCTCACACAATTCCAAGCCTCCTTCCTCCCCTCCTGACACATAACAAACTCCTGACATCTGCTACTGAATCATTTGCACAAGTGTAGTGCTCCAAAGGGAGACTTTCTGTCATGGATCAGAGAGAAACCTGATGTGTTCCTCACATCCAATTTTGACATTTATTTATATTTTACTTATGTTAATTTGTGAGTATCACAATTTACTAGAACTTAATGACAAATAACGCTGGCTTTGAAAACATTATAATATTGCAAGAAAGAGCTACCTTAAAAGCAAAGCAGAAAGAGCACAAGGCATATGCTCCAGTGTGACTACCACTCATCAGGTAACAGGGGCTCTACTTGAAATGCTCAGGCTGCTCTAAAAATTGCAAATATCATCTACAATACATTGCTATTAGACTAAAACCGCACGGCAATAAATGGTGAAACAAATACTGCTTGTTAATTTATCAGGATCAGGGGAACATTTAGTTTTCACTCATGAGAGTACTAATTGTCATATTTTCTCAGAACATTGTAGTTGAAAGGAAGATATATTTAGAAATAATGTATTTAATTTCTGTGTTGTGTATATTTCAAATCCATAGAGAAGAACTATTAAATGAGGCAGTAAGCACCAACAATGGGATGTTGCACAATTAGACAGCTCAGAGATTACCTCAAATGGACTTGATATGTTGGGTTACTCGCAAGACTGAGCAAAAGGTACAAGAGGAAAAGTAAAGCTATCACAAGGCGGTCACTTAAAGAGGTGAAATAGAAAACACCAAAGCAATGGCAATGGTAAGCCCTACAGGAAAGAGAAAAATACTCTACATGATTCCTCTGCTTTCTGGAATAGCTTTAGCATTACTATTTCATAGAACTAAGCAGTGGAAAAAAAATATGTTATGCATTTGTGCAGGGTAGCAATCTAGCTCATTGTTCCTGTTCAGCAGCCTGATTTGTATGAGTTAAAAATCACTGAGCTGCTTTGTGACTGAGAAATAGCATTCATCATAAATTATTATCTAATAATTGAGCACATAATTAAACCAGACTGTCAAACTTTGCACCAATACAAAAGAATACTGGGGAAAAAAAAAAAAGAAAACTATCAACACCAATAAAAATAAGAATTTCTGAGTGCATTTCAAAATCTGAATATTTTGCAAAGTAGCAGACCTCAGGAAAGGTAGAGAAAATTTTGATTTTGGCTTTTCCCTCTATATTCTGCTAACCTCTTCTTTTTATTTGTTGCCATTGTTATTCAAGGAGAAGCAGATAAAAATCAATGCATTGTCCCACCAGTGATTCGTGGTACACTGATAGTTTCAGAATCTGGTCCTCTAAGGCTTCATATTTTACTCTATAAACAAATTCTGTTACGTGTCATTTCCTTCAAGTCAAATGTAGGCTTCTTGTATCCACATGTATTTAAAACCATGACATATAAAATCAAAGAATCATAGTATAGTTAGGGTTGGAAAGGACCTTAAGAACATCTAGTTCCAACCCCTTCTGCCATGGGCAGGGACACCTCACACTAAACCACGTCACCCAAACTCTTCTTTGTTTATAATGTACCCGATACATTTTGGCTTAAAAACAATAAAGGCATTCACTGATCTGGCTTATCCTCTAGTTATGTACATTAGTCACTATAAATTGCCTCTGTCAGCAAAAATATGTAAAACAATTCCCCTTTAATATAGCTAGAATTAGCACTAAAACATTTAAAATTCAAGCAGAGAAGAAAGTACTGAAACTATGCAACTTTCACTCAATATTTTAATTAATAGCCTGTAAGAAATAATTCTTGATTATCTAAGTGAAGCACATGAAAACAGGCTTAAAACACAAGTAAGTTTTAAACTGAGAAGATGACAAAATCCTGCTGTGAAAGCAAAAGAGATAGGGATGAAGACCTAGTTAGCTGTGGTATACAATGCACTATTAAGAGTGCAGGTTTTTCTGGTGACAGATGGTTATTTTACGCATTTCCACATCTGTCAAATTCTAGTGTGAAATTACCATGCACAGCATCCTTATAAAGGAGATACACTCTCAATAATTGCTGTTTAGCTCCAATTTCAAGCTGGTGTAAGTCTATATGAGCATTATAGGATGATACAAGAGAACAACTATGAATGAAAAGCTGTAGCTAATTTAAAAAGGAGGAGAAAAACTTAAGCTTTCTTGTAATAAAGAGATTGAGCAAGCTTAAAACCAAATGCAGACATGAGAGAAAAAAGAAATCAAGGAAATAGCCCAAGAAAAATGCAGTCCTCTTAGTCTGACATCTGTAGTCTACTTTTAAGTGTTTAAGATAATACTTCATTATGTTCACAAATGTGATTTAAATAATGAAGCATTAGTAATTTGATGTTCCCTACTGCCTTGATCTGCTATTAAATCTTTGCAAGAAAGCAAAGTGACACAGGTTGGCAAATCAGTGGTGGGAAAATTAATGAGTTTCTCTATGCTGATCAACAGATGCCCTCCCTCTACCAGTGGCTGATTTATGTTCACTTTAAACACTTAAGGATTTTAGTCTAAGCAACCCCAATATCCTTTTTTTATATGGGAGTTTTACAACTTTGGTACAATTGCAAAAGTGATATTTTAAATTAATATTACTTCCTTTCAAGTTTTCCCATGGTGTTATTCCTTCTGATGCATCCAATATTATCACGTTATATTTTAATAATTCTATTAACACTGAAACCTTCCTGATCTTTACTTAGTATTTCCTAGTGCTAGCTGTAAAACCAGATTCTTCATTTGCTTCTGTACTCAGAAGGAAAAAAAAAACAGCACATTAGTCCTAGTTCCTAAATAAGTAATGTTTGGTGCACCTCAACTGTCAACTAGCTGAGCGAGTCTAGTGGTAATTCAATATTCGCTTGACTAGGTGTGAATGAAGTAAACAGATAAATTCAGTTTGAGGAAGCACAGTAAATTCAGGGTAATTCAATAAAGTTTGTGTAAGCAAATATATTTTACTAGAAGTTAGATACTCCCCTGGACCAAGTATTTCCAATCACTGAAACAGAAAATACAGACTTCTAGAAATAAAATATTTTATTCAAACAAGCTACTTTTATGCAGCTTTCATTAGGAGAAGTTTCTTAGATCCAACATTAAAAAAAAAATAGTTAAAACAATCAACCACTTCCAGAAGCTTACCAGGTAAAAGAGTTCAATGTTTAGGCAAAGCACGTAACAGCCAGAGAACGCATCTTTTTGGGGTTTTTATATTTTTTTATTTTTTACACTCTTACATAAGTGGACTAATTGTTCCCACAGAAGAACAGTTCCATCTAATAGACTTACAAAAGGCCTACTTTATAGCTAATCCTTAAGAATGTCTACTGCTATGAAGGAGACAAAGTCTAATTCCCTGTTTTGAATGAGACCTAAACCAGGAGAAGCAGAGAGATGTGATCAGGCTACCACAGGTGATCCTAATCCCTATTTCACACAGAGGTAAGTGTCTGTGTGTGCATGTTGCACACATATAATCATAGAGTTTGCTTCCTTTTTAAAATCAACAATGTTCGTAAGCTGGTTGGTTTTTTTCCCAAGAAAGTAATGAGGGTTGGATACCTCTGTGCATGCATATTATAATATTTTATACAGAAAGCACTTTGAAATATTTTCATTGTGCATTATGTTCTTGAGTAATTAAATGATCACAGTATTTTTTCTATTGCTTGTCATATCCATACTCATATTGCTTCAAGAAAGTTTGTGAAAGACACAATCAAGGTTATACTTGATATACAAGATAAAAAACAAAACAAAACAAAACAAAAAAAAAAAACCAAAAAAGTTATTTGAGAACATAGTTTTACCTTGCTCATATTTCTTATAGTTCTATTAAAGTGGTTAATTATCTAAACAGGAAGAATAATGTGCTCCTAAATCAAAAACCATTAAAATTTTATCACTAGCATTTCTGACAAGACAGAAATATAAATATCACTTGTGTTTTACTTATCATAGAATCACAGAATGGTTAGGGTTGAAAAGGACCTTGAGATCCCCAGTGGTATAAGTTTAAATATTTTTTAACATGGTTTATCTTTCTGTACAATGGTTATATGATCTAGATTACTAACAGAATAAAAAGTAAACTCAACTTTAGATTACTAACAGAATAAAAAGTAAACTCAACTTTCTTTTCAATATAAGAATTTTCGATTGTGCAAAACTAATATTGATTATGACTGTATCTAGAGTTTACTGCTTCAAGACTAATATTCAAAGAAATCTTCAATCTATAACAACTGCAACTGCTTCATATCAAGTGTTTACAATAGGCCTGTAATGTGAAAAGGGAAAAGAAAACCTCCAAAGGTAAGAAACTGAAGCTAGGTAAATTCAGACATGAAATCAAATGAAATGTATGTAAAAGTGTTAACAGTTAATCATCTAAACAATTTATGATGAATCTGGGAAGTACAGGCTACACACTCCATCTCTCTCCCTGTGGCTGTTCCTTTCACACAATCAATTTGCTGGAGTTAATGAAAAGTATGAGCTTGACACAGGAATTACTGGGAAAAGCTCTCAAAAACCTGGGTGGATTATGCCCTTTCTAATATACACAATTGCAGTGTGCTCCTACATTCTTAAAACCATGAAGCTGTTAGCTGTAAATGTGATAAGAATATAAACATTTTCAGCTTATTGGAACATAATCTGAACAAACAGAATATTTTACTTAATAAAATAATAAATGTGCAGAATAAAAATCAAACCAAACCAAAACAATGGCATTCAGTCAACTTAATCTGGACATCTACTGCGTAGATATGTGTAGCTAAGCTAGTTCCCTCATAGTCAGTGAAATCAGACAGACGTGTATACAATTAATTTTTTCTCTTCTTAAAGTGAACTTCTAAAATAGGTTGGATAGGCTGCAGTTTTAAAGTTTTTCTTCCTCTTTGTTGGTGATAGAAGTTGTGGTGTATAGCTGATCTAGATTCCTATGCATCAGATTTCTATGACTTCAGTTTGCTTATTGTAAATACATGGAGGTAGTTTAGTACTGACCAACTTTAACTATTTTTAAGACTATGAGCATGCCTGAGAACAACTGAAATTACTATCTTTGTTGAATAAAATCCTTCTTGAGTGTTTTAGGTAGGGACAAACAGAATGAATTACAGTGACTCTTTCATATTTACTACAGCACTGGTTTACTTGTTTTCTCTTGTCCCAGTAAACTACTACAAAAATTACATTTCTCACAATAATTATACAAAATACAAGAATGCTGACAAATGTTGTAATCCTATTAGTATATCTAATAAATCTGTTATTTATTTATTCTGCTCTTAGTGTAGCATTAGTGTCTTGAGTGTTGTAAGGTGCACTTCTTCTTTCTTGAATCCAGACTTCAAATATGGTAAGCATCTATTCCCTGTGTTATCCAAAGAAGTAGTGTCACATTCTGTATAATAACCCAAAGCTAAGAGATAATATGTATCCCAAATACTAAAGCTATTTTTATAACTCCAGACTATGTGCTGTAACTCTCAAAGCTGGTCAATGGATAACTGAGTTATTTCATATCCACCAACTAAATAAATAGTGTTCTCCAAAAACAAAACAAACAAAAAACCCACTACAAATGCTTAAGTATGGGCTTAACCCTTAGAAACAAAACTTTATACTCTTCATCACTTTGCTACTTTACTACCAGTAAATAAGACTAGTACTCAATACTCATCTGTAAATTATGGAGTCACTATATAATAGGTTTTTTTCCTGTAGACAATTACATAGTTATATTAATGATATCTCTCTTCTAGTGTCTGCTGTATTCATTTTCTAAAGGCAGCTGACTTTACTGGTAATGTATGCAACAAGAAAATTCTTTAAATTTTATTTTTCAAATTCAGCAATGCAAAGGTCATTTTGCAACAGCTGAATCTTCATGTGGAGTTGTAGAAAGAACTCAGTATTAAGAAATGTTTAAGAAATGCTTAGGATGAGCACACATTTAGCTCAAGATATGAGTGGCATAAACATAACTCTAGTCAGGTAACAGAAAAAATCATGTAAAACAAGCTAAGAGATTTGTATTCCTTGCAAAACTTAAGCAATTGCTCATGACTAGCAGTAAGTTTTAAGCAGTCTGGAGTTCTTCCAAGACAATACACTCTAATTCAATTCATTATCAAAATCACAAACAGACATTGAAAATATCTGCAGATACACTGAGAAAGATCATGTTGACAATGAGTAGGGGGTTTTGCCCAGTTACTACTCGCAACCTGAAGTGTTGAGCATGCCAGCCCTCACTTCCAAAATTAGGTAAGTATTCTGCATCGTCAACTGCAAAAGAGTGATCACAGAGGTCATGGGAAACTGATATATATACGTTTACTAATAGATGTTTGACAGACCATTTTGTATGATAATGTGAAAAAAATTTCAAGTGTGAAATTAAGGATCCCTGGACTACAAGGTGGAAATTGCAACCTATGGAATAAATGACCTGTGGTGTATCACGACATGGACTCAAGTTGATGAGGAGACTCAAATCCCAATTTTCTTACAACCAAGCCCTTTTTATCCCCCTGTTCAGTACTTTCCCAACCTGCGCATACATGCCACGTTCAATCTCATTGGCTCCTGTAAAAACCTCCAGATAAATAGTCCAATCACAGTGCTGCAGACCCTCTTACAACCCCCACATATCCTCAATGGAGACTCTTGCCACAACTACATCCTGGCCCATCCCCCCAAGGCTTGTTTTTCGACCTTCCCTGTCCTTCAACGGTCCAACTTATTGCCCCAGGGCTTGTTAAGCATCAAGGCCTCAGAGCTCATTCCCAAACTGTTTTTCATGCAAAACTTATTGCCTTCACTCCTCACAATGACCAGTGTTTAATAATATTGCTTAAGCCTGTACAGAACTTTTCACAGTCCTTAAAACTTCACTTATTCTAGTTTTGTCTTAAAAGGCAATATATCTTGGTTTTTGGAAAGTTATGTTTGACATATTCCCAGAGTGATCCATTGGAAGTTTGACTATAATTCTTAAGTTTTCATAAATTCCACATACTACTTTTCTGCATGATTATACTCCTCAAAACAAAATTATATGTGAGAAGCAAAATGCTCCTTTTGTCCCTAAGCCCATAAAACTCAGTGGCAAACTCATGCTGACTTCAGTTCACAAGACTAGGTGATCATGGAATAGAACAAAGTTATGGAGTCCTATGTTATCCAAAGACCACCTACAGTATAATTGAACAGCATTGCTTCAGTTGCTCTTCCTTAAATCAGTGAGAAGATAAATGTGTCCATATAAGCACGAAGTCTAAAGTTTGAAAGGTATAGACCATCTAGACCGTTAAGTCCTCTTATGCTTCCAGAAATTTTCCCTTAGAACTAAGACACTGCTTACTCTGTGAACAAATGGCCTAAGGCTGCAGACCTCCTGGCCAGAAGCCCATGAAAAATCCTTAGAGCTATCTCTAATAGGAAAGAAATAACATTTTCCTGATAAGGATTTTATAGGAATCTGGATGTGACAATATAAGAGAGAGTACTATAAGAGATAGTACATTATCTTTCCTTGATTGTCGCTAATATTGTTTTGAGTTACAAAGTCATAGCATGCACAAGCCTAAACTGGATACTTTTAGAACTGCCAAACACTCAACAAAAGCAAATAATTGCCAATAAAAAATTCAGTACAGGGCTATAATATTCTCATAAATATATACAAAAAAAAAATGCACAGAGTAATATTGTCAGGATTATTCATTGTAAAAAAATATTATAGAATACATGTGGTGATTTCGATAAGGTTTTTCTAGCAGATCCCACAGTGAAACCTTGTTTTCAGTATATAGTTATTGACATGTAATTATATCTGACATTGCATTCATTTGTTGGTTTTTTTTCAAGTGAACCAAACCAACTCTCAACATGAATAAATTATGGAAATTAATACAACTTTGTTACTCATTCCGTTGGAAATTGTTCAACACTTGGTAGCTGTCATAAGACAAGGCAAACATAGATAGTATTAATAAAACCACTGAAAACAAACTAGAAATTATTCATCATCACAGTTGCATAAATATAATGCACATGTGATCTAAGATGTAATTTACTTTGTTTAAATGTTTCCGTTAAAAAAAAAGAAAATCTTAAAGTAAATACAATAAGTTACCTCACCCAAAAATGTCCAAGTCATACAAGTTTAGAGATGCCAATGTGTCTTCATGGATTAATGAAGAGCTTAGATGACAAACTGTGATTAAATGTCTAACTTTTTTACAAGCATGCCATTTTCCCTAGGAAACATTAATTCTACTCCTTGAAAACTACACGTGGTTTTAACGTTCATATCTTAGAAGGAATATAGAAAAACTAGAAAATTACCAAGAACAGAGATTCAAAAAATATTTCCGTATAGGAAAACCTGAGTAGTTTAGAGACAATTAAGACAGGACATCACTGTCTTATGGGTGGGTAAGAAAGAAGAATGGGGTATGATATTCACTATTTCCCATGCCACAGAAATGCACCTATAGCCAGTGAAATTATTTGACAACAGGCTCAACTCAGAAGAATGTCACAAAATATTTTCTTGAATTGAAAAAGGGATTAGTTTGGTATATGGGGAAAAGTCCATCAGCAGCTATTAAAAATGAGTCTTGTGCCTAACCTGCAGCTCAGAAGTTCTTAATCCTCATGATTGTCAGAAACAGATAGGATATAAAAAGAAAATTGCTTTATAATATTTTCCATTTTCCCTTAATCTTTCTACAAGGTTTTTCTGGTTGCTACTGTTGCAGACTATCTATTGGGCTAGACAAACCTGGGGTCTGACCCTGCACAGCTTCTCCTACTTTCTCAGACTGCAGAACTACATTGCGTTTAGCAGAGAAATTTAGAAGAATAAATATACTAGTATGAAACATAAAATCATTACAAAAATAATAAGTAAGGATTGCATTATTCATATTAACTCATTTTCTTTGTGTTTACATTGCAGAATTATCATTATTTATGTTGTAATTTTGGTGTCTAACTTTGGGTATTTAAACTTATTTAAAGTGTCATCCTTATCACAGAACATTTCATATTATTTGAAGTTCAGATTTGTAGGACTTTACTCCCACTTTATCCCTCCATCTATGATACAAATCAGTGTAGGAAGTTTGGTGTTGAAAAGCAGAATCTTACTTCTGAATTTCTAAGCAGCTGAGGAATTTACATAAGATAGAAAATTTTCTTTTTCAGTTTTACTTTGAACCCCTGGTGTAGAGACTTAATTAATTCTACCTATGTTGCATGAAATTCCACATACTGAAGAAGTACAAAATACGCAAAAGATCATAGCATGTGTCTAGGGGCACTGTTCCACCTTTAGTTTTGCTATATCTTGGTTTTGTCAATTGGCAAAGACCAAGAAGAAATTTACCGCAGAACTACCTGCACACTTTGTGCCTTCCTCTGGGGCTTGTTACGAGGCCGTGCGGCTGGGTGGGGTGGGTGTATGCTTGATTTGGATTTTGGGTTGGGTTTCTTTTTGAAAGAAATAGACTATGTCTAAAAGGTTTGAAAAGCAGTGGGTTTAAAATCAAACCACTTGCTTTCTTTGGGAAAAAAAAATTAAGAAAAAGGGAAACAAAGAATTGCACTGGCTTTTCATTTTATTTCACTCTTTAGTAACATAATCCTGAGGCAAATACTCCCAGAATATTCATTTCCTCACAGAAAAACAGCATTTATGTCTGAATCAGCTCCGAAGTTGTAGTGATTCCCTGCTGATTTTTTAATAGAGAAGGCAACTAAAATCATTCCTCATTAATAAAAAATCATAATAGGAAATGCATTTACTTAAAAAAAAAATAAAGCTCAACAACTAGTAGGTGGTCTGCAGCACTTTCCATTTGTAATGTTTTGTCCTCTGTAATATACAATAAAGCTCAAATGGCAGCACGTCATCATAGATTCACATTTATTATGCCAAAATAATATGCACTTAATTATTTTAACTTTTTCTGAGCCTACCCTGCTGCCTTTGAAATCCAAAGCTGATCTACTAGCTTCTCTTGGAGCAGCCTTTTCCGATTTGAAGCTATTCTAGCTCAGGTTTGAAAAATTTTATTGTGTAGCAGGTTCCAGTGAGGAAAAAAAAACAGAGTTTTCTTGTCCAAAGGTAAAGCAGTGCCTAGAGGGGGGGCAGAGTATGCAGAGAGGTTCTGACTGGGTAGCTCTCTGCAGTTTACGTGCAGTTAGAAGAGCTACACATGCAATCATTAACATAGTTTCTTAAATGTTTTTATTTCTACTTGTCAACTGCTATTTTATTTTGTTTCTTTATTTGTTCCTCAGCTTCTTTCAGGTAGATAATTCTAAATGTTAGTACCAGAACTGGTTTTGCATGTGTCATACTGGGAAAATATATAACTGTTAAAGGTGCTCTGTGCAGGTTTGTTCAAATGCTGTCCCTGTACTAACAGTATTACCAGCAGGCACTTTCCTTCACCTTATGCCAAGAGTTGCACATTAGATGAAAAATTATTCATGGCATTTGTTTTGCTATTGGATTCTGTTTTGTATTCATGTCAAAGAGACATCTGAGAATAGTAGGCTTTACCACAAATTTTCAGAAAACAGCTATTGGTTTCATTTCATATTTGTCCCTGAATACGAACCAGATACAAAATATAAAAAAATGTGGGCAAGAAGGCATGCTGCATGATGCATGTAAAGCTATACTGGACAAAGTCTTAGAAAATACAGCATAATGCACCCTGGGGAGCATTTCAGTGTTAGCAGAGGAACAGCCCAGAAAATTTATTAGGTTTTATCCAGCCCTAGTATCTGACTCAGAAAGGCTTACAGTTCTTTAAAACCTACTGCCTTGCTAAGGAACTAGTCCTGGCAGTGCATATACTATACTGCTACCTAGCCAGTTCATGGCAAAGCTTTCTACCTGCAATGAGCACAGAGCAGGGCTGCGAGGTGTTCCCACACACCACTCTTGGCAAAAAGGCCTGGATAGCAAATTGTTAATGTATTAATATTATACATTAACATGTATAGGAGTGTTGGAATGGGACACCCAAAATGTCTGGGCAGCATTTGCCTCAAATCTATAGTGCTAAAGAGCAAGACGATAATCATCAAGCGGATTAAGCAGTTTCCAGATTACCAACAGAACTGCCGAGGCTGCCTCACCATGGGGACATCTCTGGGGTTGGAGAGCCCGTGCCTGTCTGGGGAGGGCAGGGTGTGTGTGATGAATCTGTGTGTGCGTGGATGTGTGGGTTTACATGTGTGTGCATTAGAACCGTTTGGGGTTAGTTATGAAAGAACTGTAAAAAATTCATAAGTGTTTATTAACATTTGTGATTTGTGTTTTGGGTCTATCTGTTATTTTACTGATACTGATCTTGGAACAGGTTGCCCAAAGACGTGGTAAATGCTCCATCCCCGGCAGTTTTCAAGGCCAGGTTGCACAGAGCCTTGGGCTACATGGTCTAGGGTGAGGCATCCCTGCCCATAGCAGAGGGGCTAGAGATAGATGATCTTAAGGTCCTTTGCAACCCTAACTATTCTATGATTCTATGATCTTGAATCTGTACTTCACCGACTGCCAGTTATTTTTGTGTCATTTATAAACCAATAAAGCACTTTCATCTTGATTTGTTTTCAGCTACATAAATGGAGTAGCTTTTCCCTGCAGCAAAGAACATGAATAGGAATGTGCAATATTTCCCTGAAATGCTGAGCCCGTGTTGATTTTTACATTAGATAAGGCCTGTTCAACATTCTTGAGGTCAGCTGAATTTGTTTCTGTCCAGTCACTCTGAAATTACTGCAGGAAGATGGAGGCTTACTTCAGCAGATTATGGATAATATTAAAATTAAGCACTTTCACAGAACAAAATCTGTAAGCAGCTTGCTATCTAGTTCCATGCTCTTGTAAGAGACCAAGACCTTGTTTATTTGACCCAACTAAGCAGACAGCCTGGACCAAATAAATACCGTGCTCTGAGATATTACCCTTCTAATAGGCTTGTTAAACCACTGCTTTTTTTTAATTCATACTTCAATTTTTCAGTCATTTTCAAATAATATTGGTTAATGCTGTAATGAAACTCTTTCCTAGTGGAATACAAAAGATTAATTTAAATATACATCAGTTCTACAGCATCTTCACCATGGTTGAGTTCTTAGTGTAATTTAATATTACAGGCTTTTAACCAAAATAGCTAATGCCAAAATAATGCTAGTATACAGTCCAAAAGTTCCAAGCAAAACCATTACTGTGTTTTATGCTTATACCCCAATTAAACTGCTTAAAAAGCAGTACCATAAGCTATAAATCAGTCATGAACTTATGCTAAACATACTACTAAAGCCTAATTTTTTTTTGCCTACATTTCTGCAAAGTAAGAACTTCAGTAAGGTTAATAGAACTCAACCCTTTTCCCTGTTCTCCCATTCTAGTCATAAAGATACCATTGGCCTCTCACCAAAACAAACTTTTCAGTAGAAAGTTGTAGGTATTCAGTATATAAGCCTGTACTAAGCTCTTTAAATTACAGATTCAAATCACCTAACTAGCAGGGATTTATTTAGCAGTATAACAGTATAATAATGTGCATGTAGGTGAAATCTAAACCTCTAGGCCAGGTGTGTGCACACCCCTTGGCCTCAAAAACCATTTATCTGGATTGATTTTATTCCCTTCTAATGAAGGGCATTCTATATTTTTTTCATATTCAGTTCTATACTTTAAAATATCTCTCAATATTTAGCCTAATTTTTGAGAAAACATATGTTTCTGTTCCTATATCAATTTTATAACATCTCTTTCATATGGAAGAGTTAATATCTCTCCTCAGTGTCATGTTTTAAGCTCAGCCAGGCACATAGCCTGTCTCTCACTCCCCCTCTTTCCTCTCCCCCACTCCTGGAGGGATGGGGAGAAGAATCAAAAGAATGTAACTCTTTTTTCCTTCAAATTTTCCTCAGCAGCTCCTTGTCCATCCAAGGAGGTCTCCTGGCTCTCTCGCAGCAGTTCC
Organism: Brotogeris chrysoptera; assembly: GCA_030323915.1. Taxonomy (NCBI): domain Eukaryota; kingdom Metazoa; phylum Chordata; class Aves; order Psittaciformes; family Psittacidae; genus Brotogeris; species Brotogeris chrysoptera. The sequence goes on along the minus strand of JARCZZ010046384.1, from coordinate 191 downwards.
TTCTAGTAGGTATGCAACACTCCTGAGCTTTCAGCAGGTGATCCTTTAATATTAACCAAGAGTCTTAGGCCCCCTGCCCTCTAGGGCTATATCCCATGGAATCTTACTAAGCATGTTCCTGAAGAGACCAAAGTCTGCTCTCTTGAAGTCCAGGGCAGTGAGCTTGCTGCACGCTCTTCTCACTGTCCTGA
>JARCZZ010046383.1:91059-109593 GCA_030323915.1 Brotogeris chrysoptera | reverse complement strand
GGGGGGGGGCGTGCGCCTCAGTGTCTCTGAGAAAAGGTCCCTGTGCGTATGAAGGGGTCGGTGACGGGGGGTGTCCCTGTATGGATGTGTGTGAGGGGAGCCAGCGAGGGGGGGGGGGGTCCCCCTGTGTGTGTGTAGGGGCGTGTGTGAGGGGCTGCGGGGCCCGCGCCGTTCCCGCCGCCGAGCCGGTTTCGCCCCTGCCCGCGGGGATGTACGTGTTTTGCTCCGGTTACGCTGCTATTCCTCGGGCACGTTGAATAACCCGGGGATGCTCCCCCTCATCTCTTCCTTCTGAGGGGGGGCGGCAGAGCCGCAGCCCCCAGCTCGGCTGCGGGCAGCCCGGTCGTGGTGCCCGCCCGAACCCTCCTTTGTGTTCCCCGCACCTGACCCGCACTGCTGCTCTCCTCTCCACAGCACGGTGCGGTGCTCAGCCCTCCGCATCCAGCGCTGCGAGCTGCGTAGTAAACACTCGCAGGCTGGGAAAGACCTTTCCCCGCATGGAAGGAGCTTGATCTTTGTCAATATTTAGAGGCCGTATGTAATAACCTGCCATAGCGAGTGAAGAATTCCTGGAAATAAGCGCCTTGCCTTTTATTGCCGCTTTACTGCCGAGGGTTTCACCCTCGCTGGTCGGGGTGCGGGATTACGGTGGCATCCCGCAATCTAAAGGTCACAGTCTGCTAGTGTTTATTTTCCTAAAAATTAATTTACAGTTCGGTCCTTTACGTTTGTGCATTGATAGAAAGGTTTGATGGTGGGGCTGTGTTCTCAAAGGTGATTCTATCTTTTTAAGGCATCGAGCATTAAGGTTTGTGCCTCTGACTTGCGGAGTGCGAGCCGCTTCCTCCGTGTGTGCGGGTGCTGCACCGAGGAGAAGGCGGCTGCTTGTGCGGGACGGGGGTGCCCTCATCCCTCCTGCCCTTCATCGCGTCCATCTGTCTCGCTTGGCGGTTGCAAAAGCCCCGACTTTTGTTTTTGTGCGTTTCAAACCTGTGGTTCTGTTGCAGTGCCCGCCCCTTTCGGGCGCAGGGGGAAATAAAGGGGGCAGGGATGGCTGGCGCTGCGATGGATCAGCCTGCGATCATCGCCACATCCATCCCGGTGCTGGGCGGTGTGTCGGGCTCACGATGGGTTGAGGATCTCCCGCATGAAATGAGCCTTCCCGTGTTTTCTGGAGTGTCTCTGTAGGCAGGGAGATGGTGGCTTTGGAGCCCAACCATTTTAAAAACGGCTGCCTCTCTCCTTCGGTGTCTGCAGGAGCAGGGTTGATTCTTTACTGCATCTTGGTGCTTTAATTTCTTGTGCTGTGCCTTTTCAACGTATTCCTTGAGCTGTTGTTGTGTGGCTCTCACTTTCAAAAGGGAAAGGAAGGGAGAGATCAATTTGATACATTTTGTATTTAAAGGGGAAGAAATCAGTAGCTAGAAAGGCTTCTCTAAAAGCAGTTTAAGGTTGAGAAGAAAGGCAAGTTCTTCGGATGCCCTGACAGTGAGGCTGACTACAGAAAAAAGTGAGCAAAGAGCTCATAGATGGAGCCTGTAATGCATGTTGAGTAATACGGTGTTTCATTAGCCAGTGAATGCCAATTATCTCCTTGCAAATGAAGGCCCAACTTAGGCTTTGCTTTGCAGTGGCAGGGCCAGCTAGGGCTGGACAGTCACAGCCTTACTTCCATGAACTGAACTTTATAACTAGAGCTATTTTCAAGAGGGAAGATTAATCTCTTAAGTTGAAAAAGAAGACCCTGGTGCCCTTATTCAGAGTAGGGCTTGGAAAGCATTCAGTAGCGTGGAGAAGCAGCACAGGAGGAGGAGATGGGGTATATCTTTCAAATGCTGGGATACACACAGTTGTTTTTTTCTTGCCTTACCTGGTACAGAACACCTTGAAATGGGAGTGCTTGCCCAGCTCTGGCAATAGAACAATGCAGAAACAGTATGTTAGGACTTTAGGCTCTAGTCCTCCGAAGTGTTTGTGGTTGTCGCTTAGCTAAAATGACCCAATTAAGAACCTTCCAAATGAAATATCTTCCTCTTTTTCAGATCTAGGCGTTTAAATATGGGAAGATACGCTGAAAAACTTGTCTTAGCTGAATACTGTCTCTAATTGATCGGCTTTGTAGTTTGCAGTTTAATAGCCTTTGTTTTCACGAGTTATTGCTGAAAGAATTTTGCTGTTAGGGGGAAAAATGATCTCCAGAGCAGATGTTTTGCATCTCTTCAAATCTTCCCTCTCCCCACAATAGTGGAAGGAAGATTAATCTTAATTTTTATTTGTTTTTCATATATACTGTGTCATAGCTAAAAGGCACTTCCATTTTCGGTCAAACAAGCAAGGCATTCCTAAATAGGAATACAAAGGAGTTACAACTGGAGGGGAGAGACCCATCCCTTTAATGCTAAATTATATGGTTATATGACAGAAACCTCTTTGAAATGCAGGTAGCTTCAGTGGAAAGCTTCTGATTCAAAAACTGGCATTAAAGAATCCTGAGAATTTCCTGAGATTTTGTTAGGACAGCACCGCAATGAAAGGAAAAAGACCCTTTGTTAAGATAAAGTATGTGCTGGTGCAACAGTGCATTTGATGTGTAAAGCTACAACTGTTGGAGGCTGTTTCATTCTAGGGATGGGTTTAAGATGATGCGTAAACACAGTGTTTTCTTCCTTTCCTGACTTGAGCATGATGGGGTTTTGATTTTCACCTGTGTGTATGTTTACAAAGGGAATGTCTAGAAGGGAATGGTTTAAATATTTAGGGTAATAATAATGGTTTTAAGTCTGGTAATACTTCAGAGTGATAGGTATCTTGATGGATCTGTTCATGTTAACTCTGAGCTTTTGTTTTTCAATCCAGGCTATATTTTATGTTCCTGATGTTAATAAGCAGTAGCTTATGCTGTACGTTTAATCCTTCTCCCAGGTTGCTTAGTAAAAGCCCTCATGACCTTCTGAAAGTCAGTGTTACACACACCTTAGCTTTCACATCAGCGTTTCCATGTACGCCTCGTGGTTAGTGAATGTTGTTAAATAGGAGCTGGAGAATTTCTTCTGTAATTGAGGTTGTGAATAGAAAATGCTAGAATGTTTAAGAAATTGGTGTCAGTTGGGTTCACCAGAGAGGGGAGAGGAGGAAGGTGTTGAGGGCGTGCTGGAGACTGGAGTCCATGGGAAGGAGTGGTGAACCAAGCAGTACTTTGGCTTTTTTGATTGTGTTAGATTGTAGTTTCAAAGCGTTTCCATACCAGAACTGGAGCAAAGGCTTGCATGACTCAGAAACTGAAAGGGTTAGGAAATGGTAGTGACTTAGCTAATATCAGGCGAAATGCATTGAGAATGTGAGAAAGCAGTGGAATGGGTGTGGAAGGAAGATGATGTGTATTAGAAGATTCAGTGCTGAACCAAGGTTTGAGAGAAATACTGTTCTTTGTGTAAAGGGAAGGAAATTTAACCTATTCCTGAAGTATGTTGTGAGAAATGAGGAAAGGAAGGGGCTGCAGAGAGCAGGAAGACAGATGAATCAAATAGTTTTAAGTTCAGTACAACAGGAGGCATGATTTGTTGGGTTTAAGAGGGAAATTGCTGAGATTTGATAAACGACTGTGTTTAATTTTTATGTCAGTTTTTCCCTGACCAGTTGTGCTTTCAAGCTAATCCTAGAGTATAATTACAGCACAACTCCAGTGACACTTGAAATAGTTTTCATCTTGAAATGTAACATGTAAAATCCAGTGTTGAGGAATTTCCTTGTGATGATTTTTGAATTTGTATTCTTTGTCAGATAATTCATTTCTACCAGTATGTGTCACCTTGGGAAAAGTTGTTTCAAATCCAGTTTGATTTTCTGCTATACTGGCATTTACTAAGAAAATCTTGGAGGAGGAGGTTTTCAGTTAGGAGGTTTATTTTCTTTTAAGCATCTACTGCTTAGAATTAAAATGTATTTCAGGGCAGAAACTGTTCGCTTGTAAGGACAATTTCAGTTCATGTTTAACTGAAGCTTTTTCTTTCCTCTTCCCCAGTATACTTTTTCTCCTCTTTACTCTGAGGTAGATTTTACCCGTGATCGCTGAAACTATGAACTCGGTGAGACCAGAAGAGGCAGTTTTGTTAAATGATTAATTATATTGTGTGTGTATTTCATCTGTGTGAATTGTGAGCTACCGCAGACTTCATTGTAGAGAAGTTTGTTTATGTTCCTGAACTTTGAGAGAGGGAGGAAATAATATATGCAGGAAACCTGTTTTTCTCACACTGGATGTTAACTTTATGATCCCACACAGAAAACAACTTACCTAGCTCATCATCTGTAATGGCCCCAGAGTTCATAACTTAGAAAGCGCACTGAATTAAATTATTTAAATAATTGTAGAGTGTTTATCTAGATTATCTGTAGTTAATAAACTGCATGAGCATTATTTTACTCCCTTGAAAAGGTGGTGTCTGAGAAGTGACAGCTACTTTCTGAATAAGTTCTTCAAACTTTTGCTTATGAAATAGAATAAATTCTTCCTTGGATTTGAGTGTAAAGCACTTCCCATTTGGAAATGCTTTGTGATGTTATCAAGTAGCAGCTGGTTTTTATTTCTATGTGAGCGCACACACAGGAATGGGTAAACTGCAGTTTGTTATTGAGAGCTATTGTGTGTGCTGAGTTTTAAAAAAGCTGTAGTTTGAGTAATTGTCTCGAGAGTCTCATAAGCAGGTTTGTAGGTTCAGATCTTTCTGTCTGAATTGAACTTTTAAGGGTTTTGGGCTTAGGTGGTAATAGAAGACCTGCTTTTAAGAGTTCTGCGTTCAGAAAGACTTCAGGAATGCCATGATGTGTGAAAGGCAGAAATACTGTTTGACTTTTGATATATTTGATGTGTATAATTTTTCTATCACTAAATTGTGTAGACAGCTTCTTTGTGTATGTTACTTGGGTTAGTTTATATGATTTATGAAAGCCACTTTAAAAAGAATAGTTTTTTTTTTGTTATTGTACAAAAGCAGAACTGAACAAACAGCCCTGATGAAGGCGCATCTGTGATTATTAGCCAGCCTGTCTTGTGTGTGGCTTTTTTTGGGCTGGGCTTTTTCCCTCTTAGCCAAGTCATGACAGGTACAATCTGGACTGATTTCTGTAGTACTATATTTGTCTTTTTTTTTTTTGTGTCCAGAGCTGTCTGAGACAAACTCTGAGGACCGACAAATGGTTAGTAACATACAGTGTTCATTCATGTATTTCTGTGCTCTGCAAACAGAGCTTTACCAATTCCTTAAACTCAAAAATAGGCTCTAGTTCCCTTACACAAGGCTTGTTTTTGCTTAAGAAGTTTGGTAATAGTTTGGCTTACTCATTACTTAAGGAAATACATTCTGTCAAACCATGGTGTTAGCATGATGGTGTTCTGGGAAGGTTCAACTTGCCTTCATCACTGAGTTTTTCTTTTTAACCTTTGCAAATGCCAAATACGAACAGTTCCCTAAGGGTACCTTTCAAGACACCAATTAACTTCTTCAGTGTTGATATCCCCAAGAAGTTGCTGTTGTGGCACAATATTAATAACAACACGCTGAAAAGCAGAATTTGTTGTTTGTTTATAGATTGATTTGCGTACAGTGTGTGAGCTTCAGTGGAATATAATTTTATTCATTGACTTTTGGAATATCCAGATGTGAACATTTCCTGCTGTTCTCTTTGTTTCTTCATAAACCTGATGGGATGAGCACAAATAAGCATCTGCATATTTCAGTGACTCCCCAGGTAGTTCTTCAATGAGACTTGTCTTTAACCTGCCTAGTGAGAAGGGACCTTGCACTCAATAAAGTACCAAGATTATTCGTCCAGAGGAACAAATCCACTAGTAATTATTTTGGTAGAACAGCAAATGAGTGCTTTTGTAGCAGCACAAACTAATTTTAATAACAACTTGGAGGAATAATTCATGTTGAAATGGTCATTGAAGAGAAGTGCTAACCAGGTTGCTCCTCAAGAGCTTTATTCTACGTTGTTGAGTTAAAAAAAGTGTGTATTACACAAATAAGAAACTTCTAAAGCAGGCGATGAACTGCACATGTATGTGCTTTACTGTAATAGTTTATAAAATAAGCATGTGTTCTGCTTGTATGAATACGTAGTTTGTGAGGATGTATGTGTTGGGCAAGTCCAGTCCACTGTCCTAATGAGTTTGTTTGCTGTGTTGCTAGTGAAGCAGATATTACTGAAACAGCTCTGTGACCAGTCAGGGTAAATGTTATCTGCAAACCTCTTATTGGTGCCATTACATGCTGTAAAGATAGCTCTGTTTACTTGGAAGCTGAGCATCAACTGATGAAAACACTTTCTCTTAGCAGGTGGGCTCTTTTGGGGGCTCTTTGGTGAGCATCCCTTCTCCCTGCAGTGGGGAGCGGTGTCAGAATGTGACATCAGGCAAATGCAGATAATACTTAGAGTTCTTATTGTCAGAGGCAAATGCTACACGAGTGTGTTCCTCTGCTGTTGGGTGGGTGGTGGGTCACTTTTACTGGTTCTTTCTAGAAGCTTTGTATTTTTTCCTTCAATAAGAACAGTTCATGTATCAGTGTACTTAAGCCAGCTGCTTCCACAGTTGTGTTCAAATAGCAGAGGGTTTGATTGGAGGCAGGAAAGGGGATTTTTTTGAAGTTGAGAATGCATGAAATGAATGCATGCCGAAGTACTCGGAGATCCCTTGCACTTTATCAGAGAGCAGTCTGCGTGAATGAAAGGTACTGTACCTGCTGTTAAGTTTATAAACTTGGTTTATACAGATTACTTTTTAAATTATTCATGATGCTACATTACAAGTATATCTGACAGGTTTAAAATAAATGGCTTGATGGTAAGAGGGAACATGCATAAATTAGAGCTGGGATAATGTGTTCTTTGAAGTATCTCTTCCATTTGTTACTACTGGAATACAGTAGGTAGCTGCAGCTGAATGTGTGATTCTCAAGTATGGAGTACATCATTATCTTCAAACTGTGTTATAGTGGCAGTTCTTATATAAGACAGATGAGATGAAGTGGCAGGAGGACTGAGGTGCTCGCTTTGTATTTAGTTATAGATGCGTTGCTGCTCAAACAGGGAGAGTATTTATGGGATGAAACTTCTATAAGCACAGCAGCTGAAAGGGTCTGCTGGTAGCTATGTTTGGTAGGATTGGGATAGCATCACATTGTTTTATTTACTCTTGTGTTGTTAGCATTGCTGTGGGTTTGTAAGAAGTGCTGTAGCAAGGTGCTAGGAGGTTTTCCCTTATACTTCATGGGTTGTTATATCTGGTTTGCTTATGGATCATGGTATTTGGCTTGAGAAGCCTTCCCGGTAGGTATGCACAGGAAAACTTCACAGGAGCTGAACTGTTGTGTTCGGAAAAGGTTATTGGTGGGGAAAGAGATGCAAAGACAGCTTCCCCAAGCATGGATTCACACAGTGCTGCTTTTCCTGATTTTATAAGTTGTTATGTTGGAGGAGCAATCTCCCAAAGTAGTCTGTGGTGTAGAAGAAACCCCGAAATGGTGTGGGATAGAGCAGCCCTCAGAAATAATCAGAAATTTCTCTGGCAGTGGAAGGTGGTCTTAAAGAGATGAATGGTTCAAGTCTTCAGTCTTAATCAAATGAGAGCAGCATTTTGGAGAGGAGGTAACATTTTGGAGGTCTGGTAACAGCTGCTCCTGGAAACAGTCTATAACTAAACTTTTAACAGAGGATTGGCTTGGACTTGGGATGAGCTTTATCCCTGGATCTCACTGAGGTGGTTTCATCGTTATTTGCATTGGCTTCACTTGAGAGTCATCTCCACATGTTGTCTTTCTAAAGATAGTACTCTCTGCTTCCTTGCCACTTATCACATCCCTTTGGGTCCTTCTGTGTGAGAGTAGCATGGACCTTGAAAGGCTTAAAAGCGCATGGCAGACGCCTCGCATGAGGAGAAAAGGCACTGGCACTGTACTGTAGGAACAAACGTGCATTTGCACTGTTCAGCTGATCCTAGAGTAACGTTTGGCTGTAGTGTTAGAGTTGAAATCATGGTGGAAATACCATGTTTGTTCTGTCACTTGTGCTCTTTGCCAGTGCAGAAATTACTTTTATTGTCATGTTTTTGTTGCTTTCTCATGGGGCTTTTCATGTGTAGTTAAATAAACTGTTATTTTCTCTAGTCAAATTTCATGTATCCCACTGGGGATGTGGTTTGCTCCCCAAAATACTGATGGGGTTCAATAGTGTGGATTGTTCTTGTTAAGCTTTCAGGCAGTTCTACCTTTCTTTTCATTGGGAACTAGTGTTAAGAGTTAAGATCATGGCACAAACTGTCAGGGAGTTCGCAGACGCACTGGGATGGAGCAAGGAGCCCGGTGGAATTCCGATAGTGCCTCGCTGCCACAATGGGAATTTTAGCTGCTGCTTCACTCTAGTTGTTCCGTATCCCCAGCAGGTGGAAGCAGCTTGTGGTTCTGTATTGATTACAGTTAACATCTCCTTTCAGTCTGTTGTGGCTGAAGCTGCTTCTGTTTCTCTTTTCTTCTCCTTTCCCCTCCTGAGATGGATGCACATCTTATTGGTCCTTTGCAAATTCCATGTCTCCTGGAAACAGGGGGTGGGGGGAAATGAACACCCAGCTGTGTTGACATGCGTATAGGTTTCTGTTACTGTGTGTACTTTGCTTATCTTTCCCAGACCTGAGAAGTGTTGAGGCTGGGGGAAGTAAAGATGCAGAATGTAAGATCATTTGTGTGTGAAGGATGCCAGAAGTTGGAGGGTCTGTTAGTTTTGTTGCTCCTGCACCTTGGATATGGAGATTTTGATTTAAGAAGTTACCTTGGTATTTGCTTGAAGCTCTTCAGTGGCTACACCCATGAAGAAGGTTGGGTCTGGGCAGCTGTCACTGTCTGAAAGAGCAAAAATGGGGTTAAAGAAAAGCATATTTGTTGTTCGAGTCTTGAGACTTGGCTAGGTTTGAGACTGACTTGAGCCTGCCTGGGTCCTGTCTGAGTGACTGAAGGTTTTGATTGTTTGTCTGTTTTCTTTTTTGCTTATGTGCTAATAAAATGTTTGTGTGTTTGTCACATTTGAGTGGGCTGACTATGTGGACAAATGTTTTCATTGATAGTGTTTCTCCACAAGAGGCATATAATAATGTATTTAATAATTTAGGCTGTGAGAGTCCCTTTTAAAATTCAAGCTTGTATGTGCTTCCATGGGTTGTGATTCTAAGCTGTGGCCAGTGTTACTGGTGAAGGAACAAAGGTCCTTTCAAGTTGGTGGTTGTTATCCTACAGAAATAAAGCACAGACAGAGAAATGCGTTTGAGTGTGCTGTATATGTGGCGGTGGTCTGTGCTTCAGCAGAAACACATGTGAAATGGACATCTGGTTTTAGATGGTTTGTGTTTTGAGTGTCTCTTTTGGTAGTTCATTGTTTAAATAAACATGTTGCATTAGCTGTAAGGCTTTAGTGCCAAATGCCCACTGATGAGATGTTTTAGGGTTTTGTTGTTCCCAAGCTGCTCTGAGAAACAACAGCTTTACAATTCAACACATTTGAGGAAGATTACAGAAAGAATTCGGGGTGGATCACAATCAGCACTTCAAAAGCAATAGCTTTGGAGTAACTCTGCTATAACACAGCGCAGCCCATGGAAAAACACCGTCATCTTAACAGATGCAGTGTTATTTTGGAGATTCCACTGTATAAATACATGGACTGTGGTTAAATTGTGATGGCAACAGATGCAATCTCAGTTCTTGATTCTTCCATCTCTTTAATATTTAAAGATACTCCACAAAGTGAAAGAAGAAAACAACATCAAAGCTGAGGATTTGACTTCTGTAAATTGTTGGGGCTGCACCTTTTGGGCCTTGTTTCATTTCAGATATGTCACTGCAGATTAGACTTGGGCTGGGTGAATGCTCATCTCTGTGAGGGAGTCTGTGCAAGTGCTGCTACTCATGGCTTATTGTACAATTTGCATATGAATGGGATTATTCAGCTCTACTTAAGAAATGTCAGCAAGATTGAAGTCAGAGTTGGTTAACCTGGTAAAAAGATATTTCCAGTATTTTTCATGAAAGAAAGTGATACTATGAAGACAAGAATTACACATTCCACTGGCTAAGGCAATGATGTCTGAGGATTTTCATGGTGTTTTTTTGTAGTTGCTATCAGTGGCTTTATTTTTAAATTTGCCTTGCAATACATTGCTGTATTTGAGAGCAAGGCAATTGGAATGCAGGAATCAGATGTTGTATCGTAATGCCACACAGTTGTGTTCACATGTGTTTTTCTTTCCAGATTTGGTTTTGTTTAAATACTGATTTGACAAGTATAAATAGAGAGCAAGGGTCTATGTTTTTATGAACAGCAAATAAAGCATAGCAAGGTGGTGTTGTCACTGCTTTTACCTCTGTCCATCCACTAATTGGGTAGGAAAGCCTGGAGTTAAATGCTGTAGCTGGATTTTAAAAAGAGACCAGATAATTTTTGTGAGCAGCAACACTGGTAGTCATGCATGCTAAAATAGGGAGTGATCACATCTCGTGCTTCAGAAGCTGACAGCGTGCAAGGGTTGGGGAGAAATTGTATTCCTCCTCCGGGTGTTTGTATTTCCCTCCCCGTTTGTAAAACACAAAGAAATGCTGTTCTGGAGGGATTGTCAAGTGCTCTCTGTGTAGAACACTGACGTGACTTCAAATGCTGGTGTGACACTGTCCAGGTGAAGGCACGTTCGCTGGGAAGCTGAGTGTTGTCAGGCAGTCAAAGACTGAGCTGAAGTATGAGGATGAGGGTGTTGGAATTGGCTGGCTGATAAGGAGATAGTATATTACACTAAAAATAAACCCCAGATCTTCACAGGCAACTGTTAAGATTACCTGGTGTCACATGCAGTTAGAATGAAACAGAAGTTGAGGTGGTTTGAGCATGGTTTGGCCTCCCTGCGCGGCTGTGCTGTGACGCTGTCCATGTGTTCCATAGGATTTTCCTTTAGGAGCAGCACTCACGGAACTGTGCAGCTATTCAGTGTTCTCTTGCTCACAGGCACAGGCCTTGTGTACTGTGGTATCAAAATACTGTTCTGACCTCAGGATGGCTGTCACTGCTCACAGTGTCTCATGCCTCGAGCTCATCTGCAAACACCCTCACAGCTTCCCCCAGACCTGGTGAGATGAGATGGTGTGAATCCTGTTTAATAGGGGGAAGTGGGTGGGGGAGAAGGGTAGAGGGGCTCGGGCGGGGGGGAAATGCTGCATTTCAGATGTGTGCATACCCTGGTTGGGTCTGTCCCCCTCTGTTCTCCTATTCCATCAATACTCAACTTTTTGATGGTGTCACGTACTTCCTTGATGTCTTGATTGGAGAGCATAACTGCAAAGCTGGCTTTGTTGGTGTCGAGCCTGGTACCCAGCAAGTGATGAACCTAGTTTTAGGCTGTGGGTCTGTGGGGCGCTGTGCACAGTCATAACTACTGAGGTGTTCAGAGAGGGGAAGAGTTCATTTTCTCTCAGTTGATTTAACTAGTGAGTTGCACTGGGTTATGGAAGGGCGATGAGAGCCTGAGGGGTGGGACTGTGTGGTTGAGAGTGGATGAGGGAGCCGCAAAACAAACGAGGATGAGTATGTTGCCATCAGCCATCTTTTCAAAGCGGCTGAATTATTTATATTGAAATATGGGGAATTTGGTTTAAAACACAGTTTTAATCTCATTTTGCATATTTTTAGCTGGATTTTTTTTTATTGGTTGAGAGCTGTTACAACATCTTGTGTCACAAATACACCCTTTTGGAAAGTGCAGGGTTGTTTTGCCTTTGCCATTTCTATACACGCATGTAAATAATTAAAATGCCTTGGATACGTTTACTCAGATCCTTAGTTTTTATGTGTAAGCAACAAAATGGCAAATGAGGTATTTTCTGGTAGATGACTTTTCATTAGCGTTGGGTTGTTTAATACGGATGGAAAAACTTTTAATTGAAATGCAGAAGATCTCCACTTTGAGACTTTCAGACAGGCTGGACTTGAGAAAATCAACAGAGCTAGTTTGTCATTGTTTCTCAAAAGTTTAGAGCAGTGGATCTCACCCACTGACTGTTTCACAGGTTTCTGTGCAGGAGTCCTTTTAATGTGGGACGAAGTGCTGCTTGAACATAACCATTTGAGTATACCGCAGTGAGGCACTTGCAGAAGTAGCTGTTGAATGTAAAAGCTGTCTTAGCCTTTCAACAAAGGGTGGCTCCAAGAGCCAGCAAATTCACCAGTCCAAACTTTTTTTGTGTAAATTATATGCTTTCTATTTTTATTTTATGTAAATCACAGTAGGCACATACGCTGTTATAATTCCATGTTAGATTTGTAATTAAGTTTATTTTTGGAAGAATGCATTTAAGTAGTTTATAGAAAATGATTTTCTATTTTTGTAAATGAGATAATTGGTTTTTATTGACTTCTAATTTCATGCAAATGTGTTTTTTCTTTTGGCTTGGAGGTTATGCAAGCAGAAAGAAATGAATGATTTGAGAGTTCTTGTAAAGAACAGAAGATTTGTTATCACTAGCCAGGGGCACTAGTAGGCAGAGTTAACTCTTGGGCGTGTTCAAATTTCATGATGGATGTTACAGAATGTGGTATGATGGGTTTATATAATAAACATTATTTATTGATTTCCTGGTTAAGCTAAGGAAACCAAATTGTAACTGTGTTTGGAATCAGGCAGGGAAATGTAAGGAAGATGGTCGTAATGTTGTGAGATCTCCAGATGCCTGAATATGTTGCAATCCATGGCAAATCTGAGTGTTAATTGTGTGCAAGCCAGATCTGCTATTTTTAATTTGGCCTCGCTATCGTGTCTCTTTGCAGCTGAATTTGAAGGCTGCAGGGAGCTGGATGATGAGTCATTATTGAGTTAGTAAAATCACAATTGATCTCCATTTCCTGTTGATTCCAGAATTCCTCAAGTGTGAAAGCTGAGAGTGACTGATGGCTGCTTGGAGGGGAGCTTGAGGGTGGAATGTGGAAGTGACTTTAGATAAAGTAATTCAATGCTGCCCTGGGTGTTAGCACAAAAATGTCTATAGTGAGAACAGGTGTGTGTCTGAGATGGGAGGCTTTAAGAAGGCGAGATGGTCTGGCTTGATGAGTGACCCAGATGTGATGGGAGCCTGGGCACTGAAATACAACCTTAAACAAGGTGGAGGGGAAAAGATTTCTTAAGTAGCTCCTAATAGAAGCTTAATATTAAACCTTCAGTCTTCTCAGGACTGGAGATGTCTTCTGCTTAACCTGTGTTTCTGTTACATAGCTCAGAAGGTTCTGTCTTGAAAGCCTTTTCTCCCAGGTACTATTTCCTGTATACGCTGAGTATCTCAGTTATTGCGTGCTGTTACATTTTGATAGATAGATATATCTTTTTGATCTTGTCTGCAGCCTTGTTCTGTTCTTGTGATGAAATGGGATTAATGCTCTTTTGGCAGATATTAATTGGAGACATCGTGGTAATATGTGTGCGTAAGAGTTAAAATTGCCTTTTTTTTTTTTTTTTTTTTTTTGCTTTCCTAGAACTTACTGTTGGCAGAACTTTGGTTTTTTGTTAGGAGCTATTAATTTACATTACTAGACTCTGCCCACATTGCATATGTGAGAGTAAATTCTGCTGAAAGGGGATTTGTTGGAAGAAATCAAAGGGAGGATATATACTGTTCAGAGTTATATTTGGAAGAGAGCTATAAAGAAGCCTTGAAGTATTGCTTTAGGAAGGGAAAACTTGGTCTAGTTCCCTGGAGGAATAAGAGGAGGTGGGAGGTAAGGCTGTCCCTTCTCCTCTGTTTATTGCATCCTTCCAAATCCCAATCGTATAGAGTTTTTCTGAAGGGGTAGTAGGGGAGGCAAAATAACTGTGTTCTGTGACTATTTAAATGGTCTTTGAAGTGCTGAAGCTTGTCATGGATGCACACACTGATACACTGGGTCAAAACAGATATGAAGAGCTAGGAGGAAGAGAAATAGACTTTTTTCCTTGGAAAGTGTGTACAAGCTTTTCCCACTGTTGCCGTATTTAGTATTGTAGACAACTGAGAAAGGGGAAAAGGAGGTGGTTGATCTTGCTGTCTGAGAACATCTTCCAGTTTTGACAGGTTAGGTGTGTGGTTTTCACATTCAGAAAAGCTGATTCAGTCTCTCTGGCTTTTGCAAGAGATTAACTCGAGAAATAAATTGCTCTGAGAGGGTGTGAAGAACTTTCCTCCAGAAGAAGTTGAGCAAACATGGAACACGGAGTTGCGTGGTCGAGATCGGGTAAAGCATGGGAAGGACACTGCTTTTCAGAGAGGTATGATGTTTCTTCAGGGTGTTGTGAACTCAGAAGTAAGAGCAGCCACGCTTAAAAGACATGTCTCAGTCTTACTGAAGGTTGCAGGAGCTGTGAGGGAGCTTTATTACAAGTGATCATGGCAGTTCTCGAGGCTGTTGCTCCCGGAGAATCTTCACTTGCTGAAAGCCACACCTTGATACCTTACACCTTGTTTTGCAGGGTCTGTGTTGATGTGTCCCAGGACAAAAGCACTTTGTTAAACCAATTAAATGCGTAATATTTTTATAATACTCGTGCTTTGGAAAAATCAATATGAGCAGTTTCCCTTTGAAATGACAAGGAGCTTCTTGTGCTGACAAAGGAGAATGCATTAGGAAGTGGTGCTTTGTATCCTCTCAAGAGTAATGTGCTCTTGTTTTTTCTTAATCAGCAGGATGTTCTCCTGTATGTCAGATGTCGTGGTTGTTTTTGTGATCTCTATTGGAGAAGAGCAAAGGGGAAAAAGATAAATGTCAGAGAAACAGAGTAGGTTTAAATGTTTCAAAGCAGCAGAAAGCTGCAGCCCTGTGCTCTTCCAGTTTAGTAAAATGGGTAATCACTACGTGGGACACTTTGTGTTTGTTTGTGTTTTAAACAATAAATAAAAGAACAACTTGCCCTTCAGGAGAACAGAATGCGTAGCCTGCTTAAATCCTTGGGAGCATAAGGGATATAATTACCCCTTTTCCCTTCAGCTTGGTTATGTTTTAGAAGGCAATGCAAGATGTTTAAAACACCTGAAATTGCTTATTTACCAGTTGGCTGAAATGAGGGGTTTTCAACCTCTTCTTCCTCTCTCCATCACCTTGTCCTCCTCCCCTGTTTTCTGACCTGCACTTTCCAGATTTATTATAGCTCTAGTACTGTTAGCCTTTGTTCAGAAAACCCCAAACTTAAAAACAGCCATTGAGGAGAAAAGTTTATTTCCTGTCGCTCTTGCTCAAGGCTATAGAGAATAGCTCTTGGAAGTTTAGGCACTTGTTCGGGCCTTTCAGAGGAGTTTTTAAATGATGCTTTGATTTTGATGCATTGAAGGGCAGTGACTTGAAAGGACTGACAACACAGGCAGGGTTTGGCTTATAGCATGAACAAAACCTCTTGCTGTGATCCTGAGGATTTTGCTTTGCTGACCAAATGCTCAGCCAGCGCAAATAGTTTCTGAACTGTTCTCTCAAGGTAGTTTTGGTGTGATTCAGTGAAGTGGGCTGAGAGGAGACAGAACCTGAAAGGCTTCCAACTTTTTGTTTTCCCTATCTTGACTCTCCTTGAAGAATGTGAATTAGTGTGAGAAAGTGTCTGTAGCTCCCACTGGGTCTAATAGAGGTTGAGATAAAAATACCTATCTCTGTGTGGATTGTAGTATTGATTGTCGCGTGGTAAATAGTTCCTTGGCAGCAGGATCACCAAGATGGATGTTTTACACGTTATTTGTAAGTTTTGGGGCAGTCTTGCTGCTGGTTCTGTGCTCAGACCTGCTTTTTGTTCTTTGATGGATATCTTCTTCATTACTTCATTTTAACCAGCATTTCCCTTCTCATAGAATGTCACACTTTGGGTTGGTCGATGTGACTGGAGCTCACTTGATCTATTAGTTCATTAGCTATTTAGCACTTAATTGTGTTATTTGTGCTGCCTTTTATTTTCCACTTTGGTTTAACTCAACTTTGTCTGAATTGAGGTTAGAGCGTGATACTTCAATGTTGTTTACAGAATACTCTCTGATGTCCTCTGTACCAAATGTAGCTTGAAAATAGTCTGTAGGTCGAGTTTGTAGTTTGCAGTTTTGTCTCTATGGAGGTGGCTGATATGTACAGGCTTTAGTAAAGATGCTGAATGAAACCAGAGCAGATTGGACACTGACATGTGACTTCAGCCTAGTGCAGACGTGCATGAAAACATTTTACGTTGTGGAAGCTTTTGGCTGTGTCAGGGTGAGCCGTTGTCTTGGGCAAGTAGAGAGGAAAAGGGGAGAGAAGGGAGGGCAGGTAGAGCTCTTGTGGCACTCTGAGTGTGGGAAGGGAAGGTGGTGATGGAGACAAGTCTGCTTTTGTTGTCCACAGAGGACACCAGAGATTACTGTGGCTGTGATGCCACCCGACACTGTCATTCCTCTCACGGGGAGCTCTCTTTTTGGGTGGTCACCTATTCCAAAGCAGACTAGAAAACTTTGTTACAGACCCTGTGTGACCTCTCTCAGATCTGGGGCAGTTCATGAGTTCAGGACTTTGCTGTGTCCTAAATTGCCAGATTACTGTGGAGGAAATAAGGAGACTCAGTCCTCGTTTCTGCATCTGAAATTGAATGAAGCTGGCATGTGGTAAAGCAAAGCACAGCCTGCTCAGATATGTTTTCTTAACATGAAACCAGCCGGCCTTGCACAAATACCGTGGTTTTCTTTCACAACAGCATGGAGAGGCCAGTGGAGCTGTCAGACAAGTGAGGCAAGGCCAAGGACTGTCCATCAGCTATGCTTTCCAGAGGCCAAGGACTGTCCATCAGCTGTGCTTTCCAGATGATTTTTGCCCTCAAGCGAGCAGTCAGAAAGGAGTATTTTGGTGTTTTGTGTCTTCCTTTGTGTTTAGATGCTTGAAACCTGTGCTCTTTTTTCCCCCCCCAATCCTCCAGTTTATGTTTTTCTTCAGATCAGAGCTAGTTTAAAGTTCTGCACCATAGCCTTGTTGAAGTGTGTATGTGGCGCAGTTGCCTGATCTAGTTGTGCCATCAAACGCCTGCCATGTCTGTGCAGTTTATGTTGGCTATTTGGCTGGTGTGACTTCATGTTTGGGCAGGCAAATCAAAACTACACTTGATTTGGGAGGGGTGTAGTGGCACCTTGCCGGATTGGCAGCTGGTTTTACCATAGATTGATGAGGAGTGGGGGATTGGGGTGCTGCAATCAATTCTGGCGTTTCAGAGCCTGGTGAAACCCCCCTGTGTCCAGAGGAAGCGGTCATGCCAAAGCTTTGTTGAATGTCAGGTAGTCTGGATCCGTAAAGAGATTTTCTTCCATGCAGTCCTATAGTGTGTTCTGAAATCTTGTGAGCAGCTTCTCGCCTTTACGACAGTTTCCTTCCTATGAAGGGCTGTGCAGAATCATTTCTGCTGATGGTCCCTCTGTTTGAGGGGTGGTTATTGAGCATCAGGTAATGTTTTCTTGTTGGTCATGCACAATACACAGTGGCTGTGTTGTTACTCATGACGAGAGTTTCAGAATACAGTGAAACTAAAGAGTATGTCATTCGGGTTTATGTATTTGAGAGCCTGTTGCAGGCTTCATGTGGTTTCGCTTGCTTACCTTGTTCTGTCTACCTCCTCCTCTTGTTTGTTGCAGTGGATAAAGTTCATTGTTTAAAGTAATCCCTAATTTCTCTGAGGAAAGATTTTTTTACCATAGCTCAATTATAAATATGCTTACTATAATAATTTAAATATTAAGTAGTACACACTTGTTAACAAAGAGAGCACTTTGCTGAAGAAACACTCAGCGGGCTGTGGTTCCAGGTGCTCTAGTGCTAAACCAGCTTTTGACAGCAGCAGCCACTCCACGAGTCTGCAGGGAGGGTGTTCGAATTGTAATTCAGTCAACCAGGTCATGGTGGTTGAAAAGTTCCATTGCAGTTGTGAAAATACGGGTCTCAAAAGATGCTCCTGCCCCTGATGAAAACTGACTTTGGAGAGGATGAGATCTTTCAGGGTAATGATCTTCCCAGTAATGGTGCTTTTCAGCAATCAGTTCAGGTTATACCTAGTAAAGCATGTTTGGATCCGCTTTCTCCTAGTGAATCCTTCATCTCCTGTAACTTGCATCCCTTTTCTCCAGCACGTCCCTCAGTTTTGGCTCAGAAGGGGAGCAGAAAAGGCAATCCCTGATGATGAGTTGCTGAATGAGATGTGCTATGGCTGTGTTTCTCTCGCTCGCATGCACTGCTCTCCCATGGGTGGATTTGTTAGGCATGCGTTAGGGCAGCCTTTTGCATCCCAGGCTCTCCAGAAGTACCTGCCAGGGGATGAATGGTAGTTCTGCTTGCTTTGCCATTCCAGTCTTCATCTGGTAAAAGTCGATGTTGTGACGATAACTGCAGTTGCTAAGCAGTGGAACTCAGTACAGCTAGACTGATTAAATACCTAAACCATTTTGTTAACCAGAATTACAACAGTGTGCATGGGTTGTGTCTAAAACTATATAGGGT
>JARCZZ010046383.1:76361-88382 GCA_030323915.1 Brotogeris chrysoptera | reverse complement strand
GGTTCTGCTTTTGCTTGGTTTGGCAGTGGGGGTTCTGGGGTGATCATGCAAGCTCAGCCACTTGGATGTTATTAGCTGTACAATACCTTCCTCCATTTCTGCCCTGTGTGCCCAGGAGGATGAACAGAAATCCATGCCAACTGAGCCACTCGCTCATGCTTTGGCTATTTCAGTAGTAGAAGGTAACAGATGAGGCTTCAGAGAAGCCCCTGAGGGATGTGCTGGGTCAATGCAGTCTTGATGAGAGAGGATTCATTTGGGGATGACTTTGTCATGAGAATGTTTTCACGTGAGCTAGGCTATATCTAGACCTGCTTGCTCTGGTGAGCTGTGTTAGTGGTGGCATCAATCAATGTTATTAAAGGGATTCGGTTCATTTCGTTGGCTCCATTTTTTGCTAAGCTGCTGTTCTGTTGACATTCAAAGTAAAATGTTGGCAAAGAGAAAGCAAGTGAGGTGAGGGACAGAAATGTGATTTATTCTGTGACTTTTTTTCTGTGTAAACTTATGGGGAAGTTGGAGGAAGTTCGCGGAAAGCAGCAATGCCAGGGATATCTTTAGCCAATGACAGCTGAAATTGCAAGCAGAAAGGCAGTGCCAGTTTGGAGTTTGTGATGTGGGTTGTAGTCCTTCTGTGTGTTATTTTTGTGAATGTTTTGTTCTGGTCAGCTTGGTAACACACTGGCCCTTGGACTTGGAGTATATAGTCAGAGTGGTAAAAGAGAAAATTGAAGTAGGATGTGTGTATTTTCCTAAGGGCTATGGGAGATGATGAGAACATGTGTGCGGAAGGGGAAACCAGTTGGTTTTTAAGGTATTTATGCCAAATTTGGTTGGTCTCTTGTGGCACCGCTTTTTCTTTCCAAATCTGGGAGAGGAGAGTTCTCTAAAAGGTTGTTAGGAATGACAAGTGACACAAGGTAAATTAATGATAATAGACGATATTTCTCAGCAATGACAAGCTGCACTGAAATATAAGCTCCAGTCCCTGAAGTGTTTAGAAGATCATAGTGATCTGGCTTCATCCTCCAAAGCTTAGCTTTTAATTAAATGAAGAAAAAAACCCGAGCCCTCTTCCTGGGCCTTAGATGTGTAAACAAGAATGTTCTCAAGACTTGCGCTCAAATGGAAACAGTTGTTTTTTGTTTGGGTTTGAGTATTCCCTTTCATGTTTTGCAAGCCAAAGATGGCAGTTGTGCTAGTGCTAGAAATACAGAAGTTGAAATTCAATTATGGGCTTGCTTAGGAAAAGCTAAAATGGTGGTTGTTTTCTGGATTCTGGGGTGCCTTTTATCTATGTATGCTCATATAGAGAGATGTAACTTCATGGAATCTTGGTAAATGCAAAGCAGTTCATGCAGTATATTTGATAAAAAGGAATAGTTCAGTGGTTAGGGAGGCGGCTCGTGTAGATTTAGTTCCCTCCTTGTTGCTGGTTCTGACATCCCAAGAGGTAACACAGAAGCTTGTTTCCCTGGAAAGAGATCTAGTGATTGATGTGACACATGCAGGATAGGTGAGCTTAGAGAGTACAGAAATTTTGTGGGAGGTTGTGTAAGTACATTAAAGACACTAAAATATATATTTCATTCATAGTGTCACTACGAAGGCAAAACCAAGAGCTCAGTGGGTGGTGGAATCCTGTGTTAATGTAAAGTGTCATAAGCAATCTCTCCAACCACTGATTTCTGTGAACTCCACATTTAATTTCTTCTTTGCATAGTATGCAATTAAAGAATCCTGAGACTTCTGTAGTAATTCTTTCCCCTGTGTCTGCAGATGGTGCAGCTATGCTGAAACTCCATGGGCTCACAGGGAAATTGTGATTGCTGATCAGTTCCTTCTCAGTCTTTCTGTAGGAACAAACTAGGCTTAAGACCAGGCCATGGACTGCAGTCTGTGTTCAGCGATGACTAAATAACAACGCTCCCTTATTTTCCTTCTTCAGGGCTATATGGCAGCCCTGATGTTTTTCTTAAGCGTAATGCTTAGCAGTGAGAATGAAGAGAGAGGTTAAGGTCAGGTTTTACTTTTCCCTGTTTATAATCTCTATGGGCGTAGTGTTTTCAGTCTGTTCCCTCTCTTGCCACAGATGTGTCCTTCTGCTCTTCCGAGCAGTTCTGTACAAAAGAGGCGCCTTTTAAATCAGCTGATAGGCTTTATCATACGTTCAGTTCCTTTTTGGTAGCCTGATTCTAACCGGTTTCTCAGATAACATATGATTAGGATGCTGTCATCGGACACAGTTGTTCTTTAACTTTCAAGTATCTGCAAGGGATTTTTCTGAGCAGTTGGATTTTTTCCAACATGCTGTACAACCCCTCTATTGAGTTGATCCAGTATATAGTAAACATGCCCATATGCAGGCCATTCTATGCAAATCCACCCAGTGCTATAAACGTGTTCCTTGTTGCTGCGAGAGAGGGGTGGTAACTCTGGAGATGCTTGCCTTAAAGAGGATGCAGCATGCTGGGATCTGGGATGAGGGCTGCTGGACCGCAGCCACGTTCAGTAGCTGCTTTGGACCCTTTTTTTATAAGGACCTGCCATAGATTAAAACTAAAAAACACGTGATGAAAAGGAAGTGGCTCTGTTGGGAATAAATAACAACACTGTTCAGAAGATGTGCTGGTCTCCCAGAAAGGCCCACAGCACTGAGCTGACATTAATGAAGGATGACGTGGTCAAGCCTCTTTCATTAGAGGAGCTGGGGAGAGAGAATGCGAGGTTACTGTGTTCAGTAACATCAGCTCTTTGCTGACCAGAGAGCAGCAGTAGCTGTCTGGAAAGCGGCACGCTCATTGAAGTGGAGCATGCTCAGAAAAAGCCATTATTGGCAAAGTGAGATTTTTTTTCTTGCGGTGTTAGTGGTGTGAGCAAGCTGCTCTCTAAAAGTAGAACTGGCCACAGTTGTTTTGTGTATTAAGCTTTGTAGTTCCTTCTTTGTGTAGGAAATCATCCAACGCTGATGGTAACACACTGTACTTGTTACCACTGTACAGAGTTTCAGAGTAGAGGAGAAGTTGAGCAACCTCATGCCCTCCCTTAAAGAAGCCTTTTGAACCTTGTGGATCACAGCCTGTCCTCAGGATGGGTGTTGTAACCCCTGGGCAGCAAAGCAGCATGGGATTAGAACAATTGCTGCACTCTGTCTCAGTGACTGAGAGCTGCCTTGGTGCTGCTTTGTCTGAGATGTGTTGGTGTTGAGAAAGGTGGGTGGTGATGATTGCTCCATCTTTAACTTCTGGCTAGTTAAGAAGAGAGAGGCGAGGCTGTTCAGTGTAGTGCAACCGTTCAGCATTACCCAAGGAAGTAAAGGACCCAAGGCAAGGCTTAAGATGCGAGAGTGTGCGTTTTCTTCAAGAAAACCCTAAACAGTTGCATTTCCATGGAGCTTCTAAATGGAGTTAACTAGGAGGAATACAACATTGGGAAGCAAGAACCACAGCATGATGAAATGGTTTCCTGTAGGAAGTGAATTCTCTTCGCAGTGGATGTGTGAACTGTCAATCCTGCCCTATAACACCTCGGTATTGATAGTGCATTAACTGCTATGAATATATATACAGCTGTGACATGCCGTAGCAAGCAGAAGTTGTATGGTAAACTGAATGTTGAGCAGCAGGCTTTCTGTAGCATCCCATTTTGCAAAAAAAAAAAACCTGGTTCCTTTGAAATACTTAAGGGCAACAGGCAAGTCCTTTTAGGAGAAGTTAGTGACCCGAAGTAACTAGTAAGTATATAAAAAGAATAAAGACCTGCTGCATGAAGTAAATGATTACTTGATGATAAGTGAGGATCAAATAGCAGGTATTTTTCAAGGTAACAAAGTTTTTTTCCATGTCAGAATGGTTTTTAGGATCAAAATGAGCATTAGCAAATAACAGTTAAGGTTGAGATGAAACTGCTGGTTCACTATACTCTGAGCGCTGTCACACAGCACATACCTTTGGTCTGCCCAGTCTGTGTATACTGGATAGTGTCAACTTGCTACCCAGGTGCTGTGCAGCGTGTGTGTTTGTTCACAACCTCTGCTCTGCTCCTTGGTGCCTCAGCCTGGAGCAGCTTTTGAGGAGACTTGCTAGGAGATGCTGCCAGATCAAGGAGCAGGCTGCAGGTCGCATGAGTTACTCTGCAGCGTGTGAACCTGTTACGTGCAATCATTTTTCCTCGTAGTTCATTGACCCCGTCTCAGTTACATGGCCAGGCTTGGATATGTTCTCCGAGTAGGAATGTGCTGCAGCTCCGCAGTCTGTGTGGAGTGGGCTTTTCTGTTACCTTTGGAAATATACTTGCCCCTGCGATGATCCCAGAAAACAAAGGGCACTGGTAGGTTACTTCCTAAGGCAGTAGGTGAAGCTCAGTTCTTTTGGACTAAAGCCCTGCTCCACGGAGGCTTTTATGGTCATCTAGGTAAAAATTCATTGCTTCTCTTTGGTGTTTTGCTGTATTGGAGAGTTATCTTTTAAACAAATAGTCTTTTTCTTTAAAGAACTAATTTCTGACTCAGAACTGCGTGCTTTGTGTAGGGTAAGTCTGAGAAATGATAGGCAGTTTAAGGAAAAGCTTGGAAATCTTTAACTAGCTGAATGAACACAGCATCAATCTGACTATTAGTAATTATCCTGTGTGTTTATAATCTACTCCAGACTATCGGGGCAGGGTAGTAAACAGGTGTTGCATTTTTTCCTGTTAGTGAGCAGAATAAATACATAATAGTTGCACTTAATTCAGAATTGGGAATTGAAACAAAGGTAAGTTATACTGGTCATGGTAAAAAAAAGGCACGGTAAACTGGAATATCGAAACTGTTAAATGGAATAGAAATGCTCCAAAGAGCAATTTATGTGCACATTGTTGTGTCTGACAGACCAGTTTATAGAGTAAGTCCATGTACTCTTTCTCTAAAATGGGATCCAAAGAAAACACGGCACAGCCAAACAAGCAAATGGAAAGTGTAGTTGACTTTGGGCACTGATTAATTTGTTTTTCTCATAATCCTCTTCAAGGCAGTGAGAAAAACGTGAGAAAAAGCTGAGGCATTGTGTGGTGATTAAGTTCTGTGAACGATGTCAGCTTTAAAGAAATTACTTCAGATAAATACAACAAACCAGAACATATGCCTTAATTGGACCTTTATTTCCCCAAAAGTCAATTTTGGACCAAGGTGCTCATCCCATTTCATGGTTGGGTCTCTGCACTTCTCATTAGATGCATGAAGTTCTGCAAAATGTAACTCACTAAATGAAATAGGAAGTTCTTAAATCACCAATGTCAACAGCACGTTCATCTGTAATCAGTTTCTAACTTAGAGCCCACCGGACTTTATCCTTTTCTGTATTAAGGGGATGATGTTTCATAACCGAGGGAAGTGAGTGCATGCTTTTGCCATAAAGTTCTAGAAATCTCATAGATTTATAAAAGCATTAAGTGTCTAAAATTAAGTAACTTTCAAGCTGAAAGAAACATGCAGCTAAAAGCAGGATGACTTTTAAAGCCCAGCCTCAGAATAGATGCAGGAACAGATATATAATGCTTTAGTTAACGGTTGCTGCCATTTCTCTTACAAATTGTTCTTTAGGGTATTGTAACTCAGCTGTTTTTAAACCCATCACTCTGGATCTTTGCCTACAAAATGTCAGCACAAGTGCAGATTTTATTTCTTTAACAAAATAAAGGGCTTGGAGCATTTGGGCTTTCTGAAATTTCATGGCAGGAAAATAAATCGTGTTACTTTGCTTTGCCATCCCAGGAACCACCATACTGTTCACCTTGTCCTGCCAGCAGGTAGAGACAGAAACCAGAGCAGTTCAATTGGAAGAACATTGTGTGTTCTGACTTGCGCTTTTTAAACAAGAGAAGCCCAATGTTGAAGTATAAATATACTCCTGTGATCGTTGGGCAGTGCTTTGAGCGGAGGGCGCTGGAGGGTGGATGCAGGGGTGATTGCTTTAGAAGAGAATCTCGGGAGTTGGAAGCAAGATGTGGATACCAGCTCATTGAAGGAATTTAGTCTGGGTTGGGGTTCTCTTTCCCATAGATTCAGGGGGGAAGCGCACATGTCTGCTGCTCATGACCAAGTTTGTCTCTCATCACATCTACTATCCTGGAGTACTGTAGCAATTCCAGTCTACCCTCTGGTTTCTAAAGCTGGGTAGTGCCAACCCAGTCACCTTTTTTTAATGTTTTCCTGAAGTTAAAGCCTTGGCACTTATTCCAGGCTGTTGCATGCAATTGTTATGTCGTCAGTATACACTGAAATGGGGATTTCCTGTCTTGCTGATAGTGATGGCCAAGTGGTACTGTTGGAACATTAGTTCTGGTGTTTTACTTATTTATTTTGAAAGGTATAGGGAATGAATGTTCATGCGTGTAGCTGGTTCTGGTGCAACAGCTCACCTTTTAATAGCCTCTGCTTTAAGCTTAGATCTTTATAGAGAGAAGATTAGGTAATAGTTTGCTTAGAAAACATCTTTCTTAACAGAGATCTCATCCTGTTGGGGTTTTTTATAAGTTGTCCTTCTAACAAGAAAGTCTTTAGTCTTTAAAAAGACTTTAAAGTCTTTATAGCCCTTGTCAGGTATTAGAGTTGCTGTGGTTTTAGCATGCGAATGTTCTGGATCCTTTGTTAGCTTAAGTTATTAGTTGTAGATAAGTGTTGTGGGATAGAAAGACTGCTTTCTATTGTCAGTGCAATTGCTGAATCTCTGGACAATTTATCTGGGTTAGAATTGGAAGTTTTTTGGTTCCAGTGTTTGTTTAGACCTTCTCCTTGTCTGAGGAGAAGATGTTGTTAAAATAATTAAGCCCAGCATGCATAAAGAGAGAACCTTTCCACAAAGTTGAGTGCTTGGGGCTTATTCAAGTCTTGTGTTGCTTAAATAAACTGGCTTTTTACTCTCTTTGCTTACAAGCAACTTAACCTTTTCCAGGGAATCTTTTTCCATATTTTCCACAAAAGACCAACTCAGAGGGTTTCCAAAACCAGCAGCTCTCTGCGCTCTGTAGTTCTTTGGTTTACATCAAAGTGCATTTTCTGCGTCTAATTATTACATTATTAGTACGCTTTTCTTCCAGCCCCTTTAACATTTTCATTGTGAAATACGTGTAATATGGAAAGGCCGAATATATAGAATTACTCAGGAGTAATCCTTTTGGTCACTGTTTTCTTGGGAGTGCATGGAGTTCAGCTTGCTGTTTCCAAGGGAAATTCCTCACTGGGATGCTCTGTTCTTGTACATAAATTTATCCTGTGTTTCTTAGAAACTTTTTTCATGTCTTGGTGCCAAAATTAGTGCAACTTGGTTCACTGGAACATGCAAACAGGAATTTGGTGCATTAGCTACAAGTCCGAGTGCTTTCTTTTCTTCCCAGTCACAGTGCAGGCAGTGCTGACCACCTTTCCGTGGATTTCATGTTATTGCTGACCTGTTGCAAGACTGGTGTTAAAGAATTAGGGCTAATTTGGTTTGTGACCCTGGGGAGAAAGAGTCACTTGAGAGAAGGAGTTCTCTGGCAG
This sequence comes from Brotogeris chrysoptera, assembly GCA_030323915.1. Lineage (NCBI taxonomy): Eukaryota > Metazoa > Chordata > Aves > Psittaciformes > Psittacidae > Brotogeris > Brotogeris chrysoptera. The sequence goes on along the minus strand of JARCZZ010046383.1, from coordinate 80,863 downwards.
GTGTCTCATTGATTTGCATGTATCTTAGGAGGGTTGGGTGATAAATTACAGTGTAATGACCAGTGGATCACTATAATACCTGATTTATTTGAAGTCATGTGGCTGAACCCCTGATCTGGTCACCTGTCATGATGCAATTTGAAGCTAGGTGCGCAAATGCATTTGGTTTATTTGTGCTTCAGTGTAATGCAGCTTTTTTTCAACATCAGTAATAAACCCACATTTTTCTGTGCTACGTAATACAGGCAGCTTGTGTGCCTGTGCTGGTCCTGGTAGTGTTCATAGCGACGGGTTAAATGAGATGAATGTTCAGTGTAGGTGTAAATCAGGTCGTCCTTTCCCATTTTAACATCGAAACCTAATAAAGAAGTTAAAGATCTCATGGCCATCAGAATATTCTACTTTCTTTCTGATTTAAAAAGGCTTAAAATGCCTTTATTTACTAACTTGCTCTTCTTCTTTTCCTTTTTCAGTTTGTGGGCCAAATGTTGACATTCGCAATGACATCCATGAGCTGAAACGCCTGGAGAACTGTACGGTGATCGAGGGTTTCCTTCAGATTCTGCTCATCTCGAAAGCAGAGGATTACCGCAACTTTCGCTTCCCAAAGCTCACTGTCATAACTGACTACTTGCTGCTGTTCCGTGTGGCGGGCTTGGAAAGCCTCAGTGATCTCTTCCCCAACCTCACAGTCATTCGTGGGAGGAACCTCTTCTACAACTATGCCTTGGTTATCTTTGAAATGACCAATCTTAAAGAGATTGGGCTTTACAACTTGAGGAACATAACACGTGGGGCCATACGGATTGAGAAGAACTCTGACCTGTGTTACCTCTCCACAGTGGACTGGTCTCTCATCCTAGATGCAGTGTCCAATAACTACATCGTTGGGAATAAACCTCCAAAGGAATGTGGGGACTTGTGTCCAGGAACAATGGAAGAGAAGCCATTGTGCGAGAAGACATCTATTAACAATGAGTACAACTACCGCTGCTGGACCACCAACCACTGCCAGAAAAGTAAGATTTGAGCAGATAGTGAGGTTTTGTTGCCTCTTTCTGAAGCCAAGGTTTAATTTTATGGTTTTATTCTAAACTCTTTAGCAACTCAAACTTTTATTCTAGTCATGTGCAGTTCATGTAACGAGTTGTCCAGTTACCGCACATAAATTCCTCCCCAGCCAGTAAAGGATCATCTCACTTGATTTAAAAATACCCAACAAACCAAAACCAACAACAAAAAAACAAGACCCCACAAACTTCCTGGGTTACTTCCCCATGGAAAAGATGCATAGCAAGCGTAGAACTAAAGCCATTATAACAAAGCTGGAACCAGTTCTACCTCCCTGGAGGACTTTGGCAGGAGGTGGCTCTTGAACACCATCTCCTCCTCCTTGATGAAGTCAAGTTACATGTGTACCCAAATCATTGCCGTACTGAAGCTGTTAACTGGACTTAGTTTGACTTGGTTCTTTGATTCCTTTGGCAGGTACATTCAGAAATTGCTGTAATGGTAAATTCTGTACATGAGAACTTGGATTCTGAAATCAGATTTTACAGTATAGCCTGTAGTGTCAACCAGTCAATGGGTATCTTGACTCTTGGGGAAATTATCCTTGCCCTTTTTATGCCTATGAGGCATGACAGGGATTATGTCTTTCTGATAAAAAGTATTAGCAAAACCAAAACCTGATCTCTCTTTTTAAAAATAGAGTAAACAAATTCAGAGTTTACTCAGATAACATGATTACATGTCAGGCTTTGTGAGTTCATCCTGTAACTTCATGAAAGCTGAGCCTTGCAGTATCAGTAAGGCTTAATTACAAGCAGAGATCACTGGGAGGAACAGTTCCTAAATTCCGCATGCAGTCCTGACCAAAGCTGCTGTACTGATAGTAAACACCAGTGTGAGAGATGCCAGGGACAGGGCTGTGTTCAGATTACCTTCTTTTGGGGTCGCTCCTTTTTAGTAAAGTGGCTCATCAATTGCTTGTCAAGCCCTCATGTTCAATTAGAACTGAAATTAAAGTACCTTGTAGGGCAGTCAGTCAACGCATGCCAAAAATACCTCTGAAAGAAAGGCATTTGTAGGGCTGTGCTTTTATTAATACTTCTTAAGAGAAACAAAGTTTGTTTTTAAACAAAGCAAAGAAAACATTTCAGGCTATTACTGGGGAGCTCTGTGACATGTCCAAGGTGAGGGACATGAGCTGTGTCTCTTCCTTACCCTGTGCTGCTCTGAGTTGCTAGGCTTCTGCAGGCCAGATTTATGTCATTAAGAGAGTATAACTGTTGCCTACAGAGAGTGACCTGGGTGTTCCCTGAGCAACCTCATTGCCTTTAGTGGTTTGAATGGATGTAACTAGAGCGTATTTAGTGAGATATAATGGCTTGCTTGCTTCCTGTTGTGTGCTCTGGCTATTTGGAATAGACAAAAGTAATGTCCAAACTTGTTGACTTTTAGGGGGATGTTAAAATCATTTGGATATGAAATGCACATGGTGTGATGCGTTTGAATAAAATGAGGTTATAGTTATACTGTGGTGGCAGCACTTTGAGGTAAGGGTGTAGACAGTTTTTCTTCTACTATATGCTTTCATCTGACTTTTGTGGGAGATTGTGAAGAAAGCAAGTATTGGAGAAGAGCCTTGAGAGGCTTGCTAAGACCATTAGACTGTGCATAAGCAGTGTAGGTTTAGAATATTTTGGGATGCAGAGCATATAAAGAAATGAGCAAGCTCTAATCAATAGAAAGGGTGAGGAAGTTGAACCTGTTTAATCTGTTTGTCATGTTAAGCCACCGACTTTGAGGAAGAAGGCTTTAAATTTGCCAGCCATTCATCTAGTAAGAAAACAACCCCGAAGTATGCCCATTCTGAAGAAAAACAAGGGAGGTATAAATGTGCAGTTGTTGAAAAGGAAGCTTTTTGTCTGTCCTGCTAGATTGCTTGGATGCTTTGGCAATGAACTCTTGATCCGGAGAGCATTCTTGCAGTACAGAATTACACAAGCCATGAAAAAGAATAGAAGCAAAGACATTGAAGTTACTGAGTGTTTCAATCTGCGTTTGCCTACCCATAGAGAGATGACACCTATGTTATTTTCCAGGGAATATTTTTCTAGTGTAGTATCTAATTTAACCCTGACATTCTCCCTGTGCGTCACAGTCATGTTAAGCTGAAAACGTTGTCTGTCACTCAGGGTTCCTTTATGCCTTTTTATTTTTCTTCTCTCTGGATCTGTGGAGGAGTGTATATTAAGTCGCTTTTGTCCTTGTTTAGGTTTTACACTGAAAGATCTGCAATTGGTGGGTAAATGTTGTGTGGGAACACTCAGTACTTTAAAGTAGCCTGGCTTCTGTTTAGTTCTGCTGTTGGGTGGAAGTTGGTTTTTTTTCCTTCATTTTCTTGCTCACAAACAAAGGAAGAGCCCCGTGCTTCCTTCAGTATAACTTGTGCAGGAACAATGTTGAGGGTGGAGGGAGGAGAGAGGGAAGGAAATGCTGTGTTTGACTTAGAATAAGCCATTGACATTTCTATGGTAGAACAAGCCACAAAGAAGCTGCAATTTTGACTTTTTATACTTATTTTTTAAAGCTCAGACTAAAGCCTGAAGCAGCTGCTCTGCCAGCTTGGTTGCCCTGGTTTCTGTGTAGCATACATACATTCCTTTACCTTGGAGTGCCCCAGGCAGCAGCCTCACAAGCGCGCTTCCTTTGGAGCTGCGGGGTGCTGTGTTGGGGTTGGCATGCTATCATCTCTCTGACTTACACCTACCTTCCTTTTGGCATATCAGATGCCAGCTGTACTTCGCTTGGGGTGCAGGTCCACACAGAAGGATCCCTCAAGATAAAAGGAGAGTACTGGAGTTGTTTACATCAGTGCTTGTGCTTTGGGGCACAGGTAGAGATGGGAAAGATAAAAACTGAAAGTCCAGACATACAAATAAGATCGTGGCTTGCTTTTTCCTCCCCCTTTTTGTGGCAGTTGTGACTGCTGGAGATGTTTATGGAAGCTGCCTGTATCTTGCTAGCAATTGATGTGAGAACCAGAAAAACCATTCCTGCTGCATGCCTGGAGGACTCGTCTCTGACACTCCTGCTTTGCCTGTCCATTGGTCTACTGGAGGGAAAACTTTGGTTGTTTTCTGTATTCCTTTTGCTGATGACTAAGTTCTGAGGTCTGCTGCTTTAGTCACTAGGCCTTTGTAAGCCTGCAGTAACCAAATGTAAATTGCAGCCTTGAAAGCCTTCCTGGAAGTTGAGGATCTCTTGTCTACCGTAACCTTTGTGTTGTTTTGCGAACAAGTACAACTAATGCTTCCTGAGACGCTTTTGCATTTGCTGGGGCCATAAGAAGTGAAGTAGTTTCTGTGGCAAAGCAATAGCCAAACTAGCAGTGGTCCATATATAACATACATCGTATAAGGGTTGTTTTTATTTCATCTCAGTTATTTGTCCGCTCTCCATCCACACCACCCCCCCACCCCCCCCCCAGTTATGTT
>JARCZZ010046383.1:49317-72202 GCA_030323915.1 Brotogeris chrysoptera | reverse complement strand
ACCCAGCTGTCCTTTTCAATGGAATGTGTAGAAATACATCTTTGGTGGTGCCTAACCTGCAGTTGAATTGGGCTGAAGGAAGCTTGGAGGTGGGCATATGGGCAAGCTCACTGAACTTGCGAGCCTAGTTGTCGTAAGAAGTCAAGGTAAAACTTGGGTTCAACCATGGATAGGAATCACAATCTCTAAAACATCTGAATGGTAGGCACTGTTTTCCTTGTTTTCCTTCCCCAAACACACATGAAGGTAGGAGTGAATGGTACTTCAGCATTTTCATAAACTGCTTTCATGTGGCAGACACGTTTTTCAGTGTTCAGCAGTGATGAAGAGCCTTTGTTTAGCCTTCCTTCCCACTAATAGTGCCGTTTCCTTCTCAAGTCTCTTTATGGCTCTGGGAATTAACTTGTAATAAAAAGATGCTCAGATAATAGTATGCTCATATGAATTGAATTGCCTTTTTCTTCTGAGGTGAACTCAGCCTGATTCAGTTGTCCACTGTCTCTTCTTCCCCCTCCCTCACTGTTTTCAGTGTTTGCAATGGAATGTGCATGTGCTATCAGCAGAGTGCTAAAAAAGATTTAGCAAGTAGCTTGCCCACCATAAAACAGGAGGGGGTGGAGGTGCCCAGAACCTGGGTTTCTAAAGCTATAAACCATATGCTAGTCTCTCAGTTATTTTGTTGTTTACTGTTTCTTGCTGGGCAAAGTGAACTTGTAGTTACCTGCCCAAAACCTAGTTCCATATGCCCTGGCTAATTAGAATCATAGAATAATTATTACATGCATTTGTCTGGCCCTTGACAAGGTAGGCGAGAGTGAATGCAGCATATGATGTGAGGATCCCTCTTGGAAAGGCTGGTGATTTTGGGGATTTGGTTGGTGATTTGCATGTTGAGAGAGATTTGAGAGGCAACTCGAGGTTCTCGTTGCTAGTTAAAGTTCAACGTATGCTCTTAGGTGGGTCAGACTTGTAGTTTATACACCAGTGCAACCTCCCAGATGTGTTTTTTCCTTGTTGCAACATATTGGGTTTATAGGCGCTTAACTGTTCCCTTCTTAATAAACAGTCCTCTATAGCTGTTGAGACTCATCCCTTCCCAGCACACTCGTCTTCCCTCCATGAATGCCTTCTCTAACTTTTTACTAGCGTAACTCAGCTGAGGGGCCTGTTTCTCCTGCTTCATTTTTCACCCGGTTAACGTGTGAGGAATACATACAGATGATGAAAGGTTATAGTTTTGGGAAATGATGCCATTTAGGAAGCATGTTTGAAGTGTTGAGCGCGCGGAGAAAGTCTTTTATATCAGTGCAGGCCTTGGAAGGAGGAGATGTTTTTCTATGTATAGAAACTTCCCGTATAGGATGGCAAGAGAAGGTTGCAGGGGGATTGCCTGTCTCTTTAAGTGGGTTTATAATTGGCTAGGAATTTTTGTCAGCTTAGTCACTGCAGCATTCAGCGGATGAGGGAAAAAAACCACAGGCCCCAACCGTTACAGGCCCTGGATAGGCTCTGTCATCCCAAAGGAATGCATGTGAACAAAACACTTTGTGCGGTGCAACCGTTGGCCTAAACAGTATTGCATTCTTAAAGCAGGCTCTGAGTCACATGGAGCAGATGGATTGTTTCACTAAAATGGAAGTTATGTATCACTGAGCGCCTGGATCAAGCTTTTGAGTGTGGTTTGAATAGGTCACAATATGCGAGCGTGATGAAGGGGTGTAAAGGTAGGGGAAAAAAAACCAAGCTCCTTGTTCTGTGGTTGGAACAGTTTCTGTAGCATTAAAAGAGGAGGAAAGGCTTTTGCTGTGTTAATCACTAGGCTGGCACACCGGCCTGAAGGTTTCTCTCTAGACTTCAGACAAACACGGTCTCAGTTGTGCGGCGCTTTGTGTTCATGCTGCTCAAGCTAACCCAGAGAAACCCCCATTGGGAAGGGAGTGTGTGTGTATGAAAAACACCAAACCAAGCCCCAAACCTGTTTGCTCTTCTCACAATGAAACCAGCTGCTCAGCTCTGTTTGCCCCCCATCCTGCCCAGCCGTTTGCCCTGAAATCTATCTGTTCTGTTTAGTGCATTGATCAGTGAGAGAGTAGCTCTGTCGTTGTGGGTGCCTTTCACTGTTTTTTTGGCTTTATCTCTTCTCTTTAAGGGATGTGAGATGATCCGATAGGAGTATTGCCAGTCTCCAGCCTTCAAAGTGTGCAGAGGAGGAGCTGTGACTTCTGGCTACACAAATTCGGAGCTGTCAAGTGATTTATTTTTTTTTTAGTTAATTTCCGCCCCCCCCTCGGTTTTGTGGGGAATCCTCTTTAAAGAGTGGTCTCGGATTCCAGGATTTAAGAGGAAACCCAGCCTGCAGTTGGTGGATATTGACAACTGCTGTCACTTGGCAGGCTGTTGCTGTTCGGAGTAGAGCAAGTTTGGAGGTCTTAATCTGGTTATCGCCAGGGCGGGTGTTTCAGGATCGGTGCCTCCCCATGTAGTATTGGTTGAATCTTAAATCATTACAACACAAAGGGGAAACATTGACTGAATTCCCTTCCATCTCTGAGCTTTCCTCATGAAGGCAGCACATGAATAGGAGCTCTGCTAGAGAAGAAGGTTTACTTTCTAAGCGCTTGATGAAGGCTGTTTGGCAGAATGAGAATTGACTGGTCCATGTGAAGCACTACATGCAGAACCAAAATTGCAGTGAGTCACTGTCTGCTCTTGTCTTTTGTGATCTGAGAGTCTGGGATAAAACACTGCAGTGGGTGTTACAGATAAAACCCAGTATGCAAATCCTTAATTCAGAGATGAAACGTTGTTCCTCTTGTACTCGCTGCAGTTGTTTGTGTGCATCCATTTCTCTTCTGTGGAAGGGAAATTAAAGTAATCAGTAATACCTTGTTCCAGAAAATGGGAAGAGTGGTGGCAGGGAAAACAAAGACCCCTTCCACCAAACCAGCTGTAGGGAGGTTTCAAATTCAAGGGCTGGTTTAGGATCAAGTGGTTTACAGGAGAATGTAAGTACTTGGAGTATATCTTACAGATGGAAAAAAAAAATCATTCTGGGCAAAGAATTTATTCTTTTCTACCCATAGGGAGCTTCTTCATACAGTTGGAATTGTCTGCATGTGGTAGATGATGTATTTAGGGGGAAAATGAAATACAGGTGAGAGAGTGAGAGGATGGGTTTGGGAACGCAGTAGATCAGTATGGCAGTATCTGGTTAAAGGGGAAGGACGCTGGGGTCTGTGATGACTGCGTGTCCCAGCCTCTGGCTTCTTGTGACTTGAGAGCTGGGCTGCCTGGTTAAAAGGAGCATCATGCTCTGTAAACTGGCGTTGCTGTAGCATAGCACTGTTGTAACCATACTAGGATCAGCGTGCAGTACCTGTGGTGTGCTGTTAAGTCTCTGATGCAGTGCCCATATGCTTTCCGATTAGATAAACTTAACATCATGCATGTAGTACCTGAACACTTCAAGCTGTGAAGCTTTCTCGCTTTTCTTGTCTACTCATTAAATATTTAGTGAGATGGTGGCTGGCCTGTGATGAGGGAGGAGGAGGAAATGTTACTGAACAACACAGGGCTTCCAGTCACCATAAATGGAGCAAAGCTCTGTGCAGATCCACCAAGAGATGTACTGTGTTTACATTGAGCGTGCTTAATAAACAGGGTCAGAAATAGGGTTCCTTCAATGAAACTGCAAAGCAAGAAGTAAAAACATTTGCTTTCCTGTATGTGCTGAGTGGGCTGCGTGATCTGACCTGCATGCGAGGGTGCTGTCTGGACAAAGAATGCCATGAGCAAGTGGACAGCTATTTTGCAATGTTACCCTACTCATTCTTCTAGTATCCAGGAGACATCGGGATTGGTGCGAATAGCTCTGTGCCGTGTTTGCTTAAACACAATGCTTTAAAGCAGGAATTTGAAAAACCCCTCAAAAATGATGACATTCCTATCCCCAACTCTTTCTAATAAAGGCCGAAGGAAGAGTTTCCTTCAAGCTTGTGTTCCCAGCAATAGCAAGTGCAGTAGTAACTTGCCTGCGTTCTCGCAAGCCCTGCTCCTGTCCTCCTTTTAAGAGCTCTGCCTTTTCTGTGCCCCCCTAAGCTCTTGAGAAACTGGAGCCTTCCCTTTGCCTGCATGGTCCTTATCACTGTTCCCACAGCAGCCCAGAAATGATGTGCCTGTCTATTCCATTCTGCTGCTGCTCGGTGAACTAATGAGCAGAGGCACTGCAGCTGCCAGGAGGAATTCCTTTCCAGCAGTTTTGCGAGAGAAGTCAGCAGGATTAGGGCCTGGTTAAAACTTGATGTTTCAGCAGATCTGCTATGCAAACCATTTGGATGAGGGAGAGAGCAACCAGAGTGGCAACCAACTTTGCTTGAGGCAGAAACAAACTGTGGGAACAAGGAAGAGACTGTCTTGTTCTTTAGAAACCAGAGGACCGCTCAGAGGGCTTTGCTGTGCTACATACATACACACACATACTTTTTCTTCTCTGCAGCAGCACCCCAAGTTACTGTCTGCCCTGACTTAGGGGAAACAATTATTCCAAAAGCCTTTCTTAACAGCGTTTTGAGCTGCTCTGATGTTTTGCTGTTTTGCATGTGCCTGCTCGTGCCGGATCGTGCACTGGATCTCGCTGTTCTGGAGCACATACTTAGTTATCTCTGCAGGCAGGGAGCATCGGGCACCTCCCAAGTACTTAAAAATAGAAATAAACATTTCATACTGGCTCTTCCTTCCTTGATTAAATTTATAGGGTTTGTGTTGGGCTTGGTTTGGTTTGTGTGGGTGAGTGGGTGTGTCTTGTGGATGAGAAAGTAATTGCAGGAGAGCTGGAGTCAAAGGAATATGTTTCTGCAGTAGTTTGGAAGCCGTGAGGTCTTTGGTCGTTTTACTTTCGGGAGTCACTTTACATGAAGGTTCTGCTTTCTGTGCTTGTAGGATGTTGTTGTTCTCAGTGCCTGTCTAGTGAACTGCAGCTGCTGTGGGAGGCTGCAGTCATTGGCCCATTGCTATGAAGTGTTTCAGGGTCTCTCTTCAGAGACTTCAAATGCATTACCTGGAGGAGTGGGTGCTACAGGTAGACGTTGTCATGGTACTGTTGGAAGGACAGCCTGCAAACAGTAGCTTTCTAGGATATGAAAACTGAAGTGTTGGCAGTAACCAATAGAGGAAGAATCTACAGATGTGATTGTACAATGCGTTCTTGAGTACAGTTAAGTGAAGCAAGTACTGCACTCTTGTTTGATTTTCTTTTTAAGTGCTTTGTTGTGCTCCTGATTTTTTTTCCCATTCGTGTGAAGCAGGTCAGGTTTAACCTACCTACCTGCTGCAGTAGTGAACCCTTTAGACTTTTATGTAGTATGTATAAAATAAGATTAGCAGAAATAACAAAAACACAGTGTTTGTGCTGCTGCAGATGTGAGTGCTAATGGGACACCCAGAGGCGAGTGATGAACCAGTTTGACAGGGACCAGGCACTCTGGTTTAGCAAGATGCTCTATTCCCAGCGCAAGTGATGGATGCAAGTTAGACAATGATTGCAGACTTGCTTGGTTGACTTTGCCTCAGTGCTTCCTGAGCCAAGCTGTCTTAATTATATGAGGGAATTGCTTCTCAAAATGTCTTCCAGGTAAATCATTATCTGTACTTGAATGACTCTTACATCTGAAGCAGTCCTGTCTCCAGGTGAGGAAAGTATTCCTCAGGGTCTGTTCTGCATGCATTTCCTTTGGAAGACCTTTATTGATGTGTTCTCATCTGTTTTCTCACTTATTGTGACACTGTGCAAGAGCCTGCATGTGTCCTATGCGTAGGACTATGCAAGAAAATAGTAATTGTAGAGAAAAATGCTCTAGGCCAGATGGTCTGCTTTGTAGTACCCATTGTAGAGGGTTGTTTGATTTGTCTTCAGCACTCTAATTTGAAAGTTTGAGCTATAGAAAGCCTCCAGAGTAGAGTGATGGTTGAAACCCTTTGCATTTTATAGTGTTTTGAATGGTATATTGCTTTGACGAACTTGTTACTTTCAGTCGAAACAGAAGAGATGCTGATCTCCAGTTAGCAGATGAAAGGCCTTTGCAGGTATTGATAAAGCATGAAGAGTGCAAGTGATCTTCAGGAAGGTTGCCTCCGTGGACAGCTGCCTAGCTGAAACAACAGGGTTAAGTCTTTCATGTTACTACGCCTTTTCTTACATCTTAGTGCTGTAATTTTGGGCCGTGCTTTGGGTGGATAAACTACTTAATAGCTTGAGTCATAGTGGTGCACGTATCCACAGCTTCAGGTAAAGCATAGACTGAGGTGGGTTTGTGCAGGTCAGTCCTCATCAAGTGAACTTCAGTATTGAAACTTCTCTTGCTCATGTCGTGTTCTTACTCTCTGGACATTCTGCCAAAACCAGTTTGCAGACCAGAGTATCTCCATTAATACTGAGTATTTCTCTGTGGATGCATCAGGTTGCATCTTGCTCAATCCTGGGACAACACTGATAAAATAAAAGGTATCCTCTAGTCTATAGGGAAGATTTTTGTCTGTATCAACTTCTTATCATTGACAGAACTGTACTACAGCCTTGCCACTGATTCCTTATCTAGTTTCTTACTCCTGTATCATCAGTGTGGGTTTTTTTACATGAAGCAGTGGGGTTATACTGTAACATGAAATTTGGATTGGATTCTCATTTTAATGCCTCCTATGTTAGGAATATTTCCTGGGAGAGAGGCTCAGCTCTTTCAGGATATAGTAATTATAAAAAAGTGGTGAAATTTGGCTTTTTAAGTGAGAGACCCTGATTGATTGATTGATTGATTTTATTCATCTTAAGGAGCATTCTGGTTCGGAGCTCTCTGGTGGGCAGTGTGACAGCTCACATGTAACCAGGAGTCCTCTTGGAAAATCTAGGCCAGAGGATTTTGCCAAGTGTAAACATTGTCTCATGGCGTGAAAACAACCAAACAATTTTAGTTCATTAATGTAATTTACTTGAAGACAGGCAATGAACTTGGCGTGGCTGTGTATACCCAGGCTTTTATGTCATTTGTTTATCTGATTGATTTTTAAACTGGTTGGTTTAGAGCAGGCCAACCCAAAGTGGCTTAATCTATAGTAGTAATTCCTGGATTGTCCAGTTATACTGGATTTATTTAAGCAGGCACCTTCAAACTAAATCTTCTGTTTGACTTCAGGAGTTTCATTGGGCCTTTCCATTGCTTCTTTTACTTAAACCTGGAAGGCATAAAGCCTTGGCTTATTGCAGCTATTTCTGCAGCTAACTGGAGAGAAACCCTAGCATAACTGTGGAATTGGGTCCCATTCAACTCCCATTGGAGCCAGCTGGTGGGTATACACTGTGATTTCACTGTATTTCATGGTGGAAGCTCCAAAACCAGCATCTCAATCTTGGTGATCTGTTCTGGAAGCAAAGAGGGATGGGAAGGATGCTGCAGTCCATCTTGGTTTGGAGCAATCTTACCAGGAATGCTGCTGCTCTGTTGAGAGGCAGAGCTTTGTGTGTTGCTCCCCCTCTAGCAGCCACAGTAACTCACTTTTGGAGGAAGGCATTGCACTGTAGTTAGTACAGTTTCCTTGTAGCAGCTGATGTCTCTTGTCAGTGTAAGTGGCTGGAGAGCTCTTCCTCTCTCGCCTTGGTTCCTTCCACCTCCCACATCTTCTGGTTGTAGTCAGAACCGCACCTGAGCCCAGTCTGTCCTGCTGCCTTTCACAAGCAGCTGATGAAGGTGGAGAGCTGTTGCATCTGAACTTCTGCAGGCTTCAGAGCAGCTTCACCCTGTGCGTGGCTCACGTGGCTGTAATTGGGATTATGGAATCTCCCCAGTCCTGTGTGTTCCCCAGGGTTTGTTGTTGTCAGACCTCATTTTACCCCCCCACACCCTTCTTCCTCTTTTTTGTTAATCCATGAGTTTTGGAAATGTCTGAATAGTGTTTATTGCTTCTTATTGTTTGGGTGGGAAAATGGCCATGGAGCTTTGATTGTTTTATGGCAGGAGAAAGGCCTTGTGGAACCCCAGGCACTTCTTTTTTTAACCCCAACAAGGAGTGCAGAAAAGAAGCCAGTAATTTAATTCCAAGTGAAGAATTTCTTGCTGGTTCTAGCCTAGGGACATGATTTATTTGCGTCCAAAAAATCAACCAGAAAATAAATTTAATTACTTTCTAATGTCTTGTTAAAGCATGGATCAGTCTGTACAGCAAGTGAGCTTTGGAGCTGCTGGTGAGGGGGAACATAGGCTTGAGCTTTGATGGTAGATTAAATGTTGGATGTCAGCACTTTCTCTGATAACAGTGTTGTTGAGAACTGCCCTGGCACACCAGATTCCCCTGCATGCCTGTAGCTTGCTGTGTAAGTTAACTCGGGACTTCAGCTTGTTTTGTCATGCCTCATTTGGAAGGTTTTAATTTGGGAAGGGAAAAATAATGCTGCCTGCTTCAAAACATCTAAACCAAAAGTGCAGGAAGCGGAAGTGGCTGATTTTGGAGCTTGTCAAAGAAGGCTTGAATTTTCCTCCAAAGAATATAACTTAGTTTTATCTTGGTATATCTTTGAAAAGCTTGATCATTAGTATCATTAAAATATCAACAGGCTGATAAATCATGATTGTCTAGTCCTGCCTTGCCATTTGCTTGCTTTTTTCATTGCAAACATTCCTCTGTGCAAGAGGAAGCTGTTTCTCCCAGCACTTCTGATGTGTATTAAAACATATTAGTTTCAGAAAGATGCTGAGCAGTGCTCCCCATGCTCTGTAGTCTTGCATATTTCCTGTGGGTGAAAAGTGCTTATTTACTATATTCCCAACAGTTTAAAAAGGAATGCTTGTAGACATTCTGTGTCTGTGTTAATTTATATGCTAAACACTGCTGATAGCGATTTGAAACATGTCAGGTTGTTGGATATTTAATGTTTTCTGTATACAGAAATTTGCATACTTTGGGTTTAAAGTTGTAGTGACTATTCCCTGGTGAGAGAAGTCAGGTGATTTATTACTATTCTCTACACAAAATACTTTGAATAATCCTTAAACTGATCTTTCTGTTCCCTTTTCCAGTTTTAAATCTTTAATTATACCACAGTATTTGGATGAATCTGAACTTGGTCACAGTTGTGAAGGTGTCACCTCTTCTCTGACTGATGAATTGTCTGCTATGTTTCTGTGAAAGGGTAACTATTTAAAATGGTCCTTCACTTGAAGATGTTAAACTGAGCTCAGCTTATACCTGTCTCACGCTTGCTTTATGGGAAAGGTGCTGAAGTTGCAGTGCCCCATCTGTCTAATAAGGAGAATAATGTTATTTAACATGAATATTGTGAAGAGCCAGTTAATGTTTATGAGTGGTTCCAGGTACCTTTCAGATGCAACATACAGAAGTGATGAGCATCTTGCTTGGAAACTCGTTGTTAAATGTATTTTTGTTACTCTATAACCTTATTTTCTTCTATTGCACTGGACCATTGATGTGTGGGACTGTAATGCTGGTGATGCAGCTTGCTGCTTCTGGAAAATATGTGTGGGAATGCTAGAGGGTTTTTGGAGGCACATGTAAAGCATATTAAGCAAAAGAGACTTACGTTTATCACTTGAGTATAAATATACAACAGGTTAGCTTACAGATTTCTAGCGTGCTGCTTAAAGACTTCAGGTATTGTAGAGGAAGGAAATACAAGAAGGAGTTCCTGCTTCTCTGTTATTTTAACGTCCCATTTTCTTTCCTGTGTCTACTCATATGTCGCACAAGAACAGAATACATAGGTTTGTTTTTTGGAGAAAGGGAACAAAAGTATATATGTCAGATAATATTCTGATTATCTTAATCTTTATCATATTAGTTCCTGTTGGTCTGCCACTACTGGTGCTGAAGTGGCTAATGTGAATTATTTGTATCTGCTCTGGAAAGCCTGATTATTTATTATTGTTATTGTTTTAAATGCATCTCAGCAAGAGAGGGTGATGGTACCTATGAGCAGCTTGAGTAAAATGCTGTACAAATGAAACTCCAGCTCTTCTAAAAGGCTGAAAATGTGAAGTATCCTATTTTATAATTCATCCATGCTGTATTAGGAAACGATCTGGTTTAATTGCTGCATTTAAAATGGGACAATTATCAGACCCTTTTCACATCTCCAAACCAGTCTACTTAGACATAAAAAGTACGTGAGCAGTGTGAATCCAGAATTGAATAGTCAAGGAGAATGGGAAGGTGAAATCAATTACCTGCTCAAATGCTGCTGTAGGTCTGTCTTTGGGAACATGAACTGCTATTCTCATACTCGCTAAGAAGTCTGCAGTGTGTATGCATCTTGACAGAGCTGTTTCTCATTGTGGGGGCAATAGATGTTTAAAAAATACCACCTGCCATGACTGCCCGAAGCCTGTACAAATGCACCCTCTTCTTTCTTAAGTCTCTGATTGAAAAGTCTCCACTCAGAGTTTTATAACAGTGGTACAAAAGCTGTTTGTCTTCTTTTAGTATCTTTGTCCAACCGAGCTCAGGTACGTAGGAATAATGTATTTTTGGCCTAGGAAAATAGGTCGATGCTGTATTTAGTGTATCTTTAAGCGGTAGTTAGTGAGTAGCCTGCAGAAAGGGAGAGTGGCTTACTTCAGTTGCTTCATGAAGGTGTCAGCCACGCCACAGTCCTGCAGTGCAGCAAAAGAGAGAGCATCATTTAACACAAATTCTGTCAGACTCATTTGGTCCAGGTATCCCTCAGGAATATATAATGAATAAGGTTTTCATGCGTATTTGTTTTCATTTTCAAGAAGCAAAACAATGTTGATATATGTATTCCTATATATAGATATGCATATATGTTGATATATGTATTTTATAGTCAGCTCTTGTCACTTGGTATCTACGAGTATCCCTTAGTAGTTTTCTAGGAGCATGGCTGTTCTTTGGGTGAAGAAGAATTGGGAAAGGTTTTCCGGTAATAAAATAAGCCTTTAGCAAGCAAAAATTTCATGAAGAGGAGATTTTGTTTGTTTTAAATGGAACAGTTTCCCTCAGGAACAACTGGCTTGTGGGTAGCAAATAGAGAAATCTGCATCTTGTGGTGGGAAGATGTTGGAAGGACAGAGGTCTGTGTACAATTGAGAGTGACCGTTACTGAAGTTCTTCCTGTAGGATCCTTCCTCAGAAAATACAGTATGGCTTGAAAAGCTAAAGTCAATTGGAATGAGCGAGGCTTAGATTTAGGCATTGGGGAAATCATCTTGATTGTGAGAAGCATTTGGCTGTGGGATAATGCCATTGGAGGGGCAGGAGGACATCTGTTGCTCATGTGTGGGGAAGATGAGAGAGCACTTAGGTGGCTTGGTCAGATTCATATGCCTAAGACAGTAGCAGTGGAAGGACAATCCCACACTGCCTATCTGGTAATCCAGCTAGAAGGTTGTGTCCAGTAGCAGTGACAACATCATGGCCTTCTTCCCTCCATGGGTTTGCTTTGCCTGTGGTTTTTTAAACTACAGAAACTTTGCTGTGCATCTGTCATATGTGTAAGTACAGACTAGCATCAGAAGGAAGCATGAGTTTGTTTTTCATGCTCTTCGTTCACCTGCTAGAATTGGGGATTTACTGAAGTGGGAGCAGATAGCAAGCATTTCATTTGTGGAAACTAGAAGAAAGATGTGGCAAACTTTAATATTAAAGAAGCTGAGGTCTGCCAAATAAATCTTTTGGGGAGTTGTCGCTGTGTGCTGCATTGACTGAGAAAGATAGACTCGGTGAGGGTATGTTTGTAGAAACAAACATGTTTTCAAAGACTCTGGCTATAATTCATAGTGCTTTGTTTATAAAGCTCTTTTTTCCGTGTGTTGGCTGGAGCGCTGGAAGTGGTCACTTTGCTCTGTTTGGATTCCCTATAGCTGGGTTTGCATGGCTGGAAAGCACATGGCTTTTGTGTGGCTCGTAATCCACTGTCTGAGCATCATCCTCTAGTTTACTCACAAAGCAAACCTAGGTTAGTGGTGCACTGGATGAGTTCAGCTAGCAAAACTGTTACGAATGCGGTGAAATAAATTCAAACAAGGAGGGAAACAATGAGCTGCTTTTTTTTCAGCTCATAGGTGGCAAATGGGTCTCTTTTGCCATGGCTTGCAGATGGGGCATCAGGATTGCTGTTCTTTTGTTGCAGATGAGTGTTTTCTTGTCTGACACACATGGACTAAGCTCTTTGGTCCAGCATGGCTGCTCTGCCAAAAGTCTAGGGCTGGACGCTGTTGAACTGTGACCTGCAGAAGTTAACTGGGTAATCTTCCTTGTCCCCATTCCACATTGAAGGCTCCTCTGGAAATGCCTAAGGGAACCAAAGAGGGTTTGGAGGTGGCTGGTTGTTGAAAGCACTTAAGTTTTACTATGAAACAGGGCCAAATTGAGAATTACTAGCACCGTTCCACGAATTTATGCATTTCGTTTGGCTTGTTTTGCTTTCTGGATGAGACTTACATGAAAGAAGAGCTCTGGATAGTGAGGAAAAAACTGTTTCACTCTTTTGGTTGCTCCTCCTCCTCAGTTGGGTCAGGCAGTGTTACCGTCTCAGTACACCAGCAAGGAGAAAGCTGCGAACTTCTTTTGGCAACACTTGTAGAGCTGGACACAGGACAGCTAAATTCCCTGCATCTTCCTGCCCCAAATAATAAACCTTTAAATATACATGAAGCATACCAAAGTTTGTGAATACACTTATGTTGTTGCATTTTAAGAGTACCATTTTTGTTGTGCTGTGGGCACATTTGGGGTACTTTGGGCTGTCTTGTTGAATCTTGGAAGCAAAGGAAGGTCAGACCTGCTCGGTACTGGGAGGGGGAGCTTTGAAGAAAGCTTAAATATTGGAAGAACTTGGCTGATGGAAATTGATATTCTATTTTGCATTACTGATGCCGCAGCTTACTACTGGAGGCATTGTCATGTTCCAAATGGTACCCTTTTGACTGAGTGTTCAGTGGAGATCTTCACTGCTTGGATCAGCGCTTAACCACCGAAGGTATCTGTTCTCTGGAGAAGCTAAGTGTGTGTAGTGCAGACCGTGCAACTGTGTGATATTTTCCTTGCTTTTTCTCAATTTAATGGTGTCACTGTGGCTTTGGAGACATAACGGTGATGTGCTATTAATCACTTCCAGAGCAGCTGCTCTGTTGCTCCCAAGAACTGAGTGAAAACAGTGATACTGTCTGCGAAGCACGTTGGGGTGGTTTGAAATGGAAAGCATTAATAAACATTATTTAGATCAGGCAATCTTTTTATTAAGTATTTGAGCCCTATGCTGCAGCATGATGTTTGGAGACAAGAATTCAGGCTTAGAATGATCGTTTTGCGTTAAGAAAAAGGGTAGTACTATCCACATCACATAAAACCCAACAACATAATGTCAGAGAGTACTTCTGTGTGAGGATCATGTTAAAATTCTGCAGGAGATCGCCTTTGCATATTGCCTGATCTAAAACCCTGCAGTGGTTGAAGTTCCATCTCTGAAGTCTTATTTCTTTTCAAGTCACTACAAATTAAGCAAGTAAAGAAAAAAGGACTAGTCATGCTTCTGTACATTTAAACAGGGGATATGTGAAATATCTGGATTTCAGATTTGCGCAAAACCAATACATTTTTTCAAACAATTAAATATTTTCCCAATTAGTCATACTTAGAGTGGCAATTTTTTTGAAGCACCATATGAGCATTTATTGAGCTAAAAGAGCCTTTTGTTGCTTCAACTGTGATCGATGTTAGTTTCTCTGATTCATCCACCCATCGTTGCCTTGAAAATCCCTTGAGCTTTGAGGTGCCCAAATAAGTTTCATCCTCGTCCTGGGGAGCAGTTTTACTTCTTAAAAACCCTAATCCATCACCATCGTGTGTTCAACTTTGGCACACCCACGCGGGATGAATTCCTGAACCGTGTGCTGGGCTGCAGCGGGATCGCAGGGAAACGCGCTCCAGCAGCTTGTGTGACCACACCTACGTAAGTCAGCGTCGAGCGGGAATTTTTGGGATTCTCTTGGAGTCCCGAACTTCATCTGGGCATTGTCTTTATAACAAATGCTGGAATAGCGAGAGCTGCAAACCTCTCTTGCTACCAGCAGATCTACCTTTTAAGCGCCGGTGCATTGAGGTATGAGATTAGAAAGAGTGAAGAAGCCAGGCAAAGCACTTAGAGTTTGTAAGAGTAAAGACACATGTAGTGTTATGTCTATATTTGAAGAGCCATGACCTAATCATACTTGGAAGTATCAAATGAAGAAGGAAAATGTGCTTTCCTTGTGTGTGCCACATCAGCACCTGCAAAACACTGACACTTAGTTCCTTTAAAACCAGTCTTTAACAAATAGGGCTCATTTGGTGGCTCTCAGTGTTGATTTATGGTGTTACTGACATACTTCTCTACCAGTATAAATTTGAAACAATAGTGAAAAGATCTTAGGCCTGGACCTACTTAAATTTGGTATGAAAATAAAGGCCACTCTTGCATCATTATCTCTTCATTGAGGCCGTTGTTCCTCCTCATAGCTGGGTTAGGAGGACATGACCCAGCGGTTCCAAGGTGGGGCTGGGCTGGGTTTCTCATCTGTACTGCAGAATGTGGCTGATGTAACAGCTAAAGGATTTATGGTTCACTGTGAAGAAAACCTTCCAAAGAAAGGAGGCAGTGTGAAAACTAAAACCTATGGAATTGGAAATGAGTCTTGATGTGCAGGTGGGGTTTATGGCTTGTGTTTGGTTTTTGGGTGTTCTTGTTTGTGTGTTTTCATTCTTGGGTCTCAATTTGAATTCCAGGGATCTTGTCTTAAATGGGGCCACAGTTGTTAATGATCACAGGAGAGGAGTGGATGTTGAGGGGGGTGTAGGGTTGGTAGAAAGTCTGATGACCCTTTAGTAGGATCTGGGAATACAAGAATTGCATGAAGGTTACTGCAGTGGCAATGAAAAGTGATATTTCATAGGTATTAAAGGAGGACACCTTGAAGATGCCAGTCATCCATCTGGGCACAGCTGCACAGAGACAGCTCTGCCTCTTTCATGTCTTTATTTTCCCTCTTGGTAGCATGGCTGCCTGAAGTGCTTCCTTGCTCTGTACCAACCTCTGTGCTGATACAATTGTCCATGGGCTCGAGAAGTGACTGGGAGCAGAGAAGTCCATCTGGGTTAAAAATAACTTGATCCCAGAAAATAAATTGTATTTTTAACCTGGATCAAGTTTCCTGATCCAGAACACGGCGCAGCTCTGTGAGCACTCGGAGTGACATAAGTGCAAAGGTGCTTCAGGGGTCCTTGGGTGCAACTGAGGCAATTTAAGCCAGGTTTTATGTTAGACCCAAGTGCAATAGGCTCGGCAAGGAGATAATGGAAAACAGTTTCTGCTGTTTCCCAAACTTGCAGTGGAGGGATGTCCTTTGTGGGTGTTTGGGACCTTTTTGAGTGCTGAGGGCTCTGTTAACAAAGTAGCATGTTTTATATTGTCATTTAACCAATAATGCTTACTTTTCAGCAATAATAATTGTAAGAAATTCCATCTCTTTTAAAACTGAAGTATTTTGGTGGCTTGGGGAGCATCCAGTGTGTGACAGGAGAGGCAGAAATGGTGGAATTTTGAGACTCACGAAGTGTAATTCTACACGTTGCGTTCTCCTCGGCACTTGGTAGGTCTCTGCTGAAAAGGTAGGATAGTTTTCAAGGCCTGTCAAGTGGGGATGGAATACCATACCTTTTAGAGATGTCGAAGGGCTGCCAGTGAGCTGTGTGTCACTCAATGGAGACCTTTGGTGTAAGCGCGTGTCATCCACTTGATCGGATGTGCCAGTTTGTGAGTTGTCTGTCTATTGTCTCCTGTCACCCACCCTAGGTGGCCTCTTTTTCACAGGTCTTCCACTCACCGGGGAAAAAAAATACGTATTGAGCCATCTTCTAGCCCCAGTGGTGTTATAGAAACAAGCCAGGTCTGTTGGACTTGCTTTTAGCAGGTAAAAATTGGAATAACTGTAAAGCAAAAATGTCTTGTTTTCAATTCTAGCAAAAAGAAGAGCCTTGCTTATCTTGCACTTGGGGAAAAAAACCAACCCCATGAACATGTAGTTGCTAAGGAGTGAGCCAAATCCTGCTTTTCACATGTAAATTCCCCCGGAAGGCTCAATCTTCTGAATGCGGATGTACCAGATTTCAGGCTTCTTTGGTACAGTTTAAATTGGTGTTCTGTTTCATAGAATCATGGACTGGTTTGGGTTGGAAGGCGCCTTAAAGATGAAGTCTGCCTTGGGTCACTGTTCTGCGCTCTTAAGACTGCTTCTGCCTGAATGTTGGATTGAGGGCTGGATGTTGCGAAGGTAGTGTCATCTCCTAACTTAGCCACCAGCACTTTAGAAACAAGGGGTCCATTTATGACAGGGTTTGGGGGGATGTTGTTTTCATTTTTGAGTGTTGGTCATTTAAAAGTGTTAGAAAGTGGAGTGAAACCATTTTCCCTTGCAGCTCACAAAACTCCTCCAGTGTGATAAACCTACCATAGAGATGTGGCAATGGCATTCCTTGGGTCCTAATATGGCAGATACTACATCTGCTTCCTGTATCTTATCAGACGTGTTTTTAGGCCTGGGATGTAATCTGCAAAGCTCTTGTGGAACAGGCCCTGGTTATTTTAGCGGCTGTTTCAGTCTGTGGTCTGGAATAACACAGTAATCAAGGACTCCAAGTGGACAGGGCTTAAGGTGATACTATCTGGGGGTGATGAGAAGCTTTCTTGGCAGCACTTAGCCTGGAACTGTGTTTTGCAAGATAGGAGCCTGAGCCTGGATTTTGCTGGTTTTAGGGTGAAACATGAGAGGTTGGGTTTGCAGGTTTTTCTGTGATGATAACCAGTAGAGTGTTCCAAGTGAGGGAACTTCACAGAGAAAGTTTCTCTGTGCGAATACCTGAATAGAATCTGATTCTTTAGGGCTTTAATTTCTTATACATAATTACAATGGTTTTCTATGTTAAGAAACAGTTCTATCCTATGTTGCTGTAGTCAAAAGTACCTGTTTGGCTGTGTCATGAGCATAAGTTGAAGTGATCACTTGTAGGAAGTGCTGATTATCTTTTAGCTTGGGAGATGTGAATGATTTTCAGAAGTATCTCGATTTCACATCCCTCTTATTTTTTTTAGATAAGAACAATCATTCCAATTCCTGAAAATTCCTATGTATAATAACCCAAACTGTTTGTGGATGTTTGCTACTGTAAGAAAATGTGTGTTGACTATCAGACACTTAATGTTTGACAGAAAGCTTCAGAGTGGCAACAGTGGAAGAGGTGGGGAGTGTAATGTTTGTTTGAAGATCAGTGCACCCTGGAGAAGAAATTTATTATGATAGTATCAGAGTAAATAAAGTCTTCCTTTGGTGTAGTTTTGTTTGTGTCTTTCTAATTAGCATGGTTCCTTGGGGGTTAGTTTCTGCTGGAGACTGACTTGTAGGGGTTTATAATAAGAATATAATAAGAAATTTATTGTTTTTATTCTAAGCGGAGTTTTTTTTGCTCGGTTTACAACTGATGTATGTAGCACTTTGGTTTCCAGTAGCAAAGGAGAGCATTTTTTAATAATCATTCTGTTCTGCATCTCTGAGATCAGCGCCTTGGTGAATGCTTATTTTTACTTACGAGATGAACGAAGCCAGCATCTGTAAACTTCTGGGTTTAAGGGCATAGCTTGCTCAGGAATGTGTGTCACTTTGTCCTGTGCAGTGGAGTTGCTTCCACTTGGTTGGCTGCGACTGCTGATCATGGCTTTTCCTGGTTGCACATGAACCTTGTCATCTCCCCTCGACTGAGAAGCTCCTTTGGGTCTTGCCAAGGCAGGTAACTGCTGCCCAAGTCTGTGAGCGGATATTTTGCACCCTTATTGCCTCTTCCCGGCACAGGGGATGTGGAACATTGCTCCTGTGAGTAGACTGAGCTCCCTGCATTGCAACCCGGGAAGGCGTGAGGCCCCTGGGGAGGCTTTGTCCTCCACACTGCTGTGCCCAGTGCTGCCTGTTGCTTCCAAAGGCAGGAAATAATCCGTGCTGCTTGTCCTGCCTGCTGAAGGGCTGCCTGCCTTCCCCAGCCTGGATTTATAGGGTTAGACTGTGCACCAGTGAGTCTACTGATGTATTTTTATGAGGAATTGAACCAAACTGCTTTCCCACTCACGTATGTACAGATCAGGGAGTAGTTCTTCACATAACTCTGTGAATTATTGATTACTCTGGGCTTCCTTTCTGTTTCAGATCCTGCTGCTTTCATTGAATGCAGTTAGAGATGTCCCTGCTCTGCAGCATCACCAGATCTGTGTGGCGGGGAGGGGGGAGACTCCATTAAGTTCAGTGTTATGGTGAGCTAACAGTGTAGCTATCAGAAGCCTTGTTGGACACAGTGATAACTTAGCACTGATAATCACCTTTTATTTAATATGCTTCTGTAGTTAACGGCAGATAGGCAGTAACTTGGGTCACTGTGACATTGTTTTTACCTTGAGGAAAGCAGTGGTTGGAGAGCTGTCTGATATTGTATGTGTGTGTTCTCATGTCCCATTCTTGTGTCAGGCTACAACAGACAGATTACAATGAGAGTTTACTAAAGCTTCCAGTGTTTCTCTTGCATTTTTGCTTATAATGAAGGGATGGGGGAAAAAAACCCATATAGCATTGGCATCATGTATTTTGCTTAGAAAATAGCATGTTGCAGTCTACCTGCACAGCAGGATTCAGAGCAGAGACGTGGAATTTTCTGTCTTAGGCAGATGATGAACTTGTTCTGTGTGCTGCTCTCGACCTGAAACAACCATTTTATCTGGGACCTAAGTGTGTGTATTTTCTCATTTATAAGAACTGAGCACTGCTTTTCTGCATTACTCCCATGCCTGTAGCCAGCATTGCAGTGGTTCTTTTCATGGTAATGTTCTCTCCTGTACAGAAGCCCACTCCTGCAGCATAGCATGTGGCATGTTCTTGCAGAGGGTGCGTTTCAGTTCCTGTGCGAAAACGGTGCCCCTTGTAAGGGAGAGGCTGTAGAAATACCCATAATGTTACTGCTGCTGAATCCTGCCCTTGAAAGGAAGAATGTTTATGGAATCTTGGTCTTATTCTTTAGGTCTTGCATTCCTCAGTAAATAACAGTATTTGAATGTAAAATAGCATTTGGGGTTTGAGTAAGGGAATGCATGAGAGGCCCAAATGCATGAATCCGGGATGCTTTCTTTCTGTGGCTGGTGCAGATTGGGTCTGCCTCTAGGCAGGGAGGAGAGCAGGCAGGGAAGTCAGTTTGTAATGTTGCACTTCAGCTCTTTGTTGCATATCAAGTGCTTGAGATTTACGTTGTATTCCATCTTCTCCCTCTGGAGAAGAAACACGCCTCTGTCCTTACTCTTTTCCTGGGAATGAAATGAAGTAAATCTGGGATTTTTATCAGCTGGTAGATGCTCAGTGTTCTGTGGCATAATTCTCTTTGTAACAGAATACACTGAAATTGATGCTCTCTGCTCTCTGACAGTAATGAGGGGGGGTTTACTTGAGGCAGGAAGCAGCTTCCCATCCTTCTCTGATTATCTAGTCAGCTTGGAAGAGCTTAATCGCTGTGGCCTGGTTAGCAATGTTTACTGTGTGCAGGCAGAGAAGATCTGCAGCACTTATCACCCCTCCTGTTTTTCCTGTCTTTGGAAGCTTAAAACTGTCACTCCTCAGGAATTCCCCATGCTGCAAATCCCTATTTCTCTTGTGTGCTTGTGTTTCCTGAATGACCTTTATCTTCAGTGACAGGGCTTTAGTGACCAGTTGATCTGGATCTGGGTGGCCACTCTGTCTTATCTTGCCACATTGACTTTATTTTGAGAGTAGTCATAAATGGAAATCACGGCAGTTCTTGCTGACTGACTGTTTGAATTCTGCTTTAGAAGTTGGATAAGAGGTTTTAGACAAGAACCCTTAAAGAAAAAAAACAGGAGTTGGGCTTTTCAGACTGTATGCCCTTCTACTGGTTGAATATGGGAGCAGCAAACATCTCTGCCATTACCAGTAATGTGAATTCCAGCAGATCCAATATCCTGTGATGATTTTGCTGACATAACTTGTGTTACTCAGTGCAGAGGACACAGTTAACTGATGCGATTCGCACAGTTGCCTCTGGTAGCTCTGTTCACCACCTCTCCTTTAATCTCATAACATTCCAAAGGCAGCACATGTATAAGTCTTGTTTTAGAAGGTATGGTTGGTTTTTTCCCCCTTTTCTATTGATAGATTTAATAAAGCAGGTGGAGCCCATGTGGAGGATGTCCAACCTTGTTAAGGTCAGGCACCAGGGTCTTGGTGTTCTGTGGCTTGGTTTGGTGACTGTCCTTGTCACTTAGTGAGGAATAGAGAAGACCCGGAGTTAGGTAGCTTTGAAAATGCACCAGCAAAGAGCTGAATCTGCTCCCTGACATGCACCAGAACCTGCTGAGGAGGGAGAGGGAAGTGGAGAATGTCACTGGGTTTGAAGGCTCCAGTTGCAGAGACTGAAAAAGAGAGTACGGCTTTGCCGGTGACTCTTGGTCCCTGTGGATCTAAAGCTTTGAACAATTAGTACTGTGTCAGTGTCAAACATGTTTGAAATCTCTCCAAGGCTTCTAGCTTACGTTGAGGTCCACGTCAGTAGTTTTCCATGTTAGAAGGGATCCTTCTGATTCAAACTAGATGCATGTGTCAAGACAGTTTAGTTTACAATGGCTGCCTGTGCCTGCCAGGCTGTTAGGTCAGATAGAGAGCAGGAAGCTGTGGCTTTCCATGCCCACTGCTCTAATTTTTAACCCACTGGAGACCAGAGTTGTTGTCTCTTCCCAGTGCATGTGGATGTACAGCAGATGTTCAGAGCATGGAGACTTGCCTTGCTTCTCAGGTGACCTTAAAAAGCATCTATCAAGGGTTTCTGTTTTCCAAAGGCATGTGGCTATAGGCTGGAGCCTTTTACAAGGGCAGTACATCACCCAAGCTTACTGTGGTATTCAGGAGGGTCCAGTATGCACAGTCACTCCATAAATACCTTTGCAGGTCATGCATGGACCATCTCAAGGATGTTTTGCTGTATTGTCTTACCAGAATAACACCTTTGTGAGCAGTCCAGGAGATGGAGTAAGTAGGTGCAGACACAAAACCTATGTCTAACTGAGGAGAACATTACTGGCTTTTGCAGGGACCTCAGTGATAACCATTTTTCTCTATCTTAATGAAGCATTACAGTTAGTTTACGTAGTGATAAATATAATAATTATTGTAGCTGTGGCTGTGTGCCCAAGATGCCTGGAAAGCTGAACATGAAATCTTTTTAATGGCATCGTAATGGCCTTTGTAAGTGTTACAGATTTCCTTGTGTTATGTATAATAAATAATGCACATTATTTTCCAGTGGATTTGTACAACTCGACAGTGTGTACGCACAGAAAAGACTTTATCTTGAGAAACTAGATTTTTCCTGTGGCAACTGTCTCTGGTTGGAAGTGTTCTGCAGTGGAAACCAGACAAGCAAACTTGAAAAAACATACCGGGCTTTGGAGAGTAAGTTGGGTGCCTTCCTCTCTTTGCTGATGTTTTTTTGTGCATTAATTTCTGGTTTGTAAATAATACATGTTACAAGGACACACAGACTTCCCACAGTATGGCTTCCTTCCCTTCTTCCTCTTAAATCTCTCAAAGGAAACAATCTGTAGCCAGTGTGAGATGCTTGTTTGTGGATTCTGCTTCACTTGGCAAACCATGACTCTTTTCACTTCGGGTCTCATTCCTGGCAAGGGTCAAACATTTAACTACAAATATCAGCAGGAAGCTGTTGGACCAGGATGCGTCAGGCAAGAGAAAAGCTGTTTGTGTTTTTTCTCTTGGCTTCTTCCGGCAGATTTGAATTTAAAGTATGTGGGGAAGTGTTAGGCCCTTGAATTTCTAATAATTAAAGGGTCCTCCTTCCTCGTGTTTAAGATTCTACACTGAAAGTGTCTGCACCATGGTAATTTGTTGAAGATGAACCATGAATTGCCAGAGCTAGTGCTGAATCCTGTATGGTCCCTTATGCCTTCCCTTACGCTTAAGGACAAGGGTTTCCAGCAGCTCTGCAGTTTTAGGATACATGAGTCAAGTGAGAGTTAACAGTCAAACTGTTAGCATCTGAGTAGAACCAAATCCTGCATCCATAGCAACTGCAAATGAGACAATACTCAAATCAGTGATTTTAAAGAATTCTTTCTTGTGCCATATTTGTAGTGCTCTGTGGAAAGTAAAAGGAGACCAAATAATGAGAAAATATTTCTGTCTCTGGTGACTTTTAGATTTCTTTGACCAATCTCAGTAATTTGGGTCATTGCTTGTAAAGCGCACAGCATCTCAAAAGCATCCGGTGTGGTCATCCTGTTACTTGATGAAACTCAGGCTGATTTTGCCTTTGATTTTTTTGATGTTTCGGCAGGGAAGGGAATGAAAATGGGACAAGAGAGAAAGGATGACTAGTGGATAAAATAAACAGCCGTGTTCATTAGGAATCCAGCACACATGGTCTGTCTCTCAAGGAGAGTTTTTAAAACTTCATTCCTGTGAGTTCAAGCAGAAATAAGAAGGGTCTTTCATTATGAATAGTGTCCAGCTGAACCTTTCCAGTCTATCAGAGTGCTTTGTGGTGTCTCTTCAATTGCACCTGTAGCTGAGGAGCACAGTACTCCTCCAGCAGCCTTACAGGGGAGAACAGCGTTGTCAGGCAAGAAAGAAAAGCTGGCATCTGTGTTAGTCACAGCATTTTCTGTCTGTAAGCCCAAAGCAACCCCTGAAGAATGAAGAGTTGTAATGTACTTTGTGGAGCTCACCACAGACTGGCATGATCGTGTTCTTGGATGTACCATGCTTTGTGTAGG
>JARCZZ010046383.1:37133-49307 GCA_030323915.1 Brotogeris chrysoptera | reverse complement strand
AAATAAATATACACCTAATGCACGCAGAAATGTAAATGTTTTCTATATCGTGTGCAAGGTGATTAATCTGGAGAATCTTCTGTACTTTATTCTCTTGCCGCCCTAGAGACTACTGATGTGCAGGGCTGAGTAATTCAGGTTATCAGTCATTGATCACGTCTGATGTTGCTCTGTTTAAATTGTTGCTTATACTTAATTTCTGGTCTTAGCCAAAGACTATGTTGGTGTAGCCACAGTGTCCAGATGCCTTTTAATTGCAGTGGTCAATATGTTGAAATAGTGTGGTGGATGTGGAGGTCTCTTGTCCTGTACAGAGTTACGGGAAATGCTGATTATGTCTTCTGTCATGTTGACCGTGATGGAATACATCTGTTCAGTGGGGAAGGAGATGTCCAGAAGCTCCAGTGGCTTGCAGAATGCCAGAGTGGTCTGTTGGTTCAAGCCCATGGCTGAAGGTTATCTCATCCAAAGCTCAAATTCGGGATAGACAATATACTTCCTGTGACCTCAAGTCAAGCACTTAATCTGAGTAATCTTACTTTGTGGTTTGCTTTCCTGTTTAAGGTAGGAGTGATAGTGTTAGCTGCTGCTCTCTCAGGTGTGTTAGGATTAGTGGGTTAAATTTAGTTAAGACATGTCAGGAAGAAGTAGAAGATAAGTGTAGCAAAAAACACTGCTGTTACAGAAATACCATCAAGGAGTAATCTTCTTGCTACTACCCAGCCACAATTGTGCTATAGAGAGGGAGTTTCCAAGTTAGAACATTTTAATGCAGAACAAGTACTCTAATACTGGAAGGTTCCAAGTCATGCTGAGGTATGATTATTATTGTCATGTTGTCTCTTTTAATCATCCAACAGGCTTGTTTGCAAACAAATCAGTTCCATCTATCAAATGAAGCTGTCACCTGAAGGCTGCCTGCAGCATTTGAAAGTAATGGTTATATTGCGGGGGTCAGGTAGGTGTACTGGTAAAGAGGATGACAGGTTGCAGCTGAGCTGGAGGAAATTCAGGTTGTCCAGCTTCTGCACAGAGTCCTCACTAAGGTACGCTGTACACCCAGCTTGGATTACCTCTCGCAGCTCCTGCTGTCTGGCACAGATAGTGTTTCCCTCCAAATGCTCTGGAAGTGAGGGATAACTATCAATGGAAATTTGGACTGCCTAAATCAGCTACTGCTGACTTGGCTAAGCAAGGTAATGAATTGCCTCTCCCTGATGTAAGTGCTTAAGGTTTTTTAAAGGCTTTTGAGTAAGTGCTACTTAGGAAGTGGTAAGGAGGGAATGGCAAACTCTTTTTCCCTCTCTTTTTTTAAATTTTCCTTCTTTTCCTTTGTTCCTTGGAGAAACCCTAAACCTGCCCTGAGTCTGTAAGAGGGGGTTTTTTGGGGGCTGGAGCTGCGGAAGTTGGATACAGGGTATTGGATGTTTTGCTCCTCTCCTGCCTGAAATGCTGGAGATTGAGTAACCAGGGTATCGTTTGGTGTATCTGAGGCCAGTGCTGAAGCTTACAAAAGAGCTTAAGTCATTTCAGTAAATGAATTTAGCTGTTGTCCATCTACATCCTGTGCTTGTTGAGACTTTGCTGATTCCCAGCTGTTTTCTGCTGCTCCTGTGCCAGCAGTTGCTCCACCTCAAGAGCTGGTGGAAGAATTTGAGTGCCGACTTCCTCCAGACCAAGTCTGGTTTGCCTAAACCTTCTGAGTGATGGGAAAAGTGGGGCTGGCTCAGGCTTCTGTAGTGGGCTGGGGGAGCTCCTGCATTTCCTTCCCTCATCTTTGCACTTGGGTGGCAGTGGCCTCTGTCATTTCCATTAACTGCATTTGGAGAAGTGATTTTGATATCCTTGGAAGCCTTTATCTTTTGTATATACTTAAGTGTACCAGTTGTAGTGCAGTAGCAGCTTGCTGTAGTAGAGGAGGAGGAGGGAAACAGTAGGAATGCTTTCTACAAATTGCTCAGATTTCCTGGAGGCAGGAAGGAGCAAGAATGTCATAGTAATGTTTGAATCTATGTGAAATGGGGCCTTTGCATGTAGGAAGACTGTCGGCAGTAAAAGAGTAGGAGATTAAACGGGGGCTTATCCCAGAGGGTGCGAATTTCCAGAGAAGGGGAAAGAGTAGTTGAGGTTTTTGTTCTTTCCAATATGCTGACTGTAGCATCCAGGTTATGGTTCTCCACCCCATCGTATCTGTTGAGGAGGATGATTTGAGCTTTGTAGAGATCAGTCTATAATCTCAGTGTATTCAAATCGATCCTCTAAGTTTGGGATGATTCGGGATGTATTCAGATTTCTTTTTGCAAGAACAGTGTCAAACATGATGTATATTTCCCACAAATTATTTGTCATGGACTAAAAAGCCATTTTTTCTTTTCCAGTTATTTTGTCCCTCTGATTCAGTAAAAAGCTTCAAATGGACTCTTTCTGAAGACAGAATATTTTTATTGTACAGAGACAAAATCCCTAGAAAGTTCTTTTAGTGCTGTGGTTTGTAACAAACACAGCCTTGGGAAACTGAAGTATTTAGGGGATTATGTTATGATTTGCTTTGAAACACAAGGAATTGAGAGGGAGGGCTGAAACCTGCTCTGTGGGGCCTTAAGCTGTTTGTACATGACCTTTTTGCCTGGTGTGGAGGGAAACCTTTAAGCCTGCATTCAGTTAGCATTGGGTGATGGAGATACACAGACTTCTGATTGTAACATGGGAGCCTGGAAATGGTTTTAAAGACAAAGTGTTACAGATTTGTGCTCTTGTTGCTGAAATGCAGGTATCCTTAGAGCACCTCTCTATCCATCTATAGATGCATCCATGTAGAGCATCTATAGTCAGTAATAGTCATAAGATACTACAGGTTCT
Source organism: Brotogeris chrysoptera (assembly GCA_030323915.1). Taxonomy (NCBI): domain Eukaryota; kingdom Metazoa; phylum Chordata; class Aves; order Psittaciformes; family Psittacidae; genus Brotogeris; species Brotogeris chrysoptera. The sequence goes on along the minus strand of JARCZZ010046383.1, from coordinate 46,448 downwards.
GCTGGAATGAGAGTAACATTAAAGTAGAAGTTTTAGTCTGAAATCTGTCTGAATACTGGGATCTCTTGGAATACTGAGGTGTTTTTTGAATCCTGGAGGAAAACTAGAGAAGAATATATCTTTTTCTAACGCTCTTTCCCTTTCTAAAGAACCCCTCCTCCCCAGTCAGCTATAATTTTAGTAGTGCAGGTTAAGACTGGTGGCATTGATTTCAGTGTAGCTTCTGCCACTCTGTGGACAGAGGAGCTTGTTGTGTGTGGTCTGTCTTCACATTTCCTTCTTTCCCCCCCTTCTCTCTCTTCCCCCCCCCACCATGCTGTAATACTGAGACTGCAGTTTTTCAGTTGTAGTAGCTGCTCAGTGGGAGTGTGAGAACTTGTGATGTAAAGCTCAGTTCTCACTTTGGAATTCCTTAGTAATTGGTACAGGAAAATAGAGCTTTGCTGAACTGCACTAGCAGTGAACTGCTGGTGAGCTGGTACTCAGTGGGTACTCAGTGAGACAGAGCTCATCAAAATAAGGAAGGAAATGATCTGTAAGAGGCATCACTTCCTTCATGATGGTTATCTTGTTCTCAGGGCACCTCCTAACTCTGTAAATGCTCTTAGTAAATGCAAAAATAGTAATACTCTGTTAGGTTTGACTAAGCAGAGGAAAACTTCAACAAAACTTAACTAGGACTCACTGCAAATAAACCCGTTTAAAGTGAAGTGACTGAAGAGCTCTTTTACAGATTAATAGGCTTGATTTGTTTAATATGAACTGAGTATCTACAATTAGAGGCTGCTTTTTGCGTTGGTTTTATGTTCTTGCGTATGTTTTGTTCTCAGTTCTGTGTGTTGTGTTTTCTGAGCAGCGCTTTGGAATGTGGAACAAGTTGTGGATACTTAACTTGGCAAATAAATCTGTCCACACCTTATTTTCCTTTTGGGAAACTTGCTGGGAGTGAGGTGGTGGACAGCGAGGGAGGAAGATGTGGTGCTTGTGGGGAACTCACAGGCACCAGCACAGCAGCTTCCTGTGACTGAGCTGCTGTTGACACTGGGTACCAGCAGTACCATGTAAATAATGAACTCTAAAAGGGTATGAAGAGGCTGACAGGGGTTCTGTTGGTTTCAGGTGAACGGGAGGAGTTATTCTTACGTGCTTTACAAAGACTAGGTTTTAATATTTGCATCATTGGATCAGGTGTGTTTATGTAAAGCTGTTTGACTTATGGGGCTCAGTGATGCGAGCTTTTCAGATGGAAACCAAGGTATTGCTTTCGGAGGTGGGCCCTTTCTAATTGCAATAGCGAGAGCAAAAGTAGTGACTATGACAAAGCCTACATGGTGAATGTTTTAGTGCAGGGAATAACCTCGTGGGTTTTATCCAAAGACTGTTTCATCCAAGTTTCTCAGTCAGAGATGCTTTTTCTGAAAGCTGTTGGTGTCAGTTTGGGGATAATGAAGGGGGAAGAGGATTTGGGATTAAAATTACTTGCTGCCTGGTATGTGCTATAGATAGCTGTGAAACAGCACAGTTTGCTCGGGGACAGCTTTGCTACCTGGAAATAGAAAATAATCCCCGAGTGAAGCTGTGTCCTGCCATGCAAATTTTGTAAAGAAAGGAGCCTTGTCTGCAATGACAGATGAATCCGCCCAAGTACGGGGCAACCTCTTCCTTCTGCGTGTTGTCAGAAGCTTGCAGTCACAGCCCTTTTCTTGAGACAAGCATTTTCTGCACGTTTGTGGTTAAAAAGAAACTAAAATTGTAGATTGGAGGGTTTAAAATAATATTGTGTTTGATAAACGGCCTTTAAACTTGTTTCTAATAACGCGACAGCTCCGGTCTACATAGTGTAAAGCAGCTGAAACAAATCCCTCTAGGAATGAAGTACCGCTCCGCCAGTGTGCTGAGAGCAGAGCAGCAGAGACATTCTGTGGTTATCTGGGATGCTGAAGAGTGGTTTTCCGTAACTGAAACCCTCCGTTCCCTTTTGAACTGAGGCATGCTGTTTTTCTGGGAAAAGTTTGTTTTCTTTGCCTCGTGTTCCGCGTGTCCAAACCAGAATCATTTGTTTAAATCCATTTTTGTATTGAAATACTGTTTATTGCTCCAGTGGTCAGTTGGCCAGTACCTAAATTGTGAACTGGGACTGGACTGTAAAGCATTTGAAGTATTGTTGTTATAACAGGGTTAATGTCAATTTAGTTTCAGCTCTAAGTATCAGTTATAAATATCTGTTTACTTAAAAAGTAAGTTAAGAAACAAGGCAATGGAATTGCCTGATAGGAACAAGAGAGTTTTCTATTTTAATCAAACATTGTTGGCTTGTATCCTCATCTGGGAAGGGATCAGCCCAGCCCAGCAGCACTGATCTGGAATGCTTTTGCAACTGAAAAGTGAAACTGAGAAGTGTGACTTTTTGGAGTGGGGGTAGGGGCTGTTATGTGAAAATTCACTGAAAAGCAGGAGAAAGGAGTAGTGGAGAAAGAAAGACATGGAGTTATTTCCAATTGATTTCAGTCGTGATGAGTGATTAAAAGTAGGAAAATAATTACCAACAGTAGTGCTTCACATTCAGTAGTTCAATATTTTTTAAGTGTCCAGTGCATATTCTTATTCTCCTAGGATGGTGTATCAATTTGAGCTAAGAGGAGAGTAATATCTGCAGTATGATTAATACAGGACTTGAACACCCCTTTGCTTCAGAATAACCCCTGGGTTTTGAAGGCAGCCCTAAAAGGTTGAAGAGCCACAACTCCTCCTCGCATGCTGCAGTCTGCTCCGTAACATCTGGTGAAGTGACTTGCTCAAGGTCACCGTCCTTGGCATCGCTTGAAATAGAAGTCCAGTGCCAGACTTGCTGTCCTCTGACATAACCACCAGACACGCTTTCCCCAAGCGCATTCTGGAGCTGTGATGACTGCTCCTAACTTGAGAACATGAGAAAGCTGCGTGGAGGAGTCACGGTGCAGGGTTTGAGTTTGTGCGTGCACAGGGTAGGCTTCGTGTATGAGCAGGCCCTACGCAGTCAGATGAAGGTGTAGGAATCACCTGGATAACACGGTCCATATGTAGAGAGTTAAGGTGAGGAATCGCAGTTCTCAGTGAGTCAGTTTGCTTCATGCAGTACAGCCGTTCTAAAAGAGAAAGGCTGAAAACAAAGCGAATGTGAACGGTTGGATGTTTCTGTTATCTTTTTACTTGGATTTTGATCTACCAAGCAGATATTCCTCAAATTCTTTCTGCTCTTGATGAATTACTTGAACAAACGTAGACTGTCAAGGATTTATTTCTGTCTCTGGTTGTTTGCAGTCTGCCTGCTGGTTTTTCTCACTGAGGAGCTGCAAACCTTTCCCTCTTTGCTTGGCTAAAACTGAAACCTTCAACTCCAGAATTAATTTGCAGAGTTTAAATAGAAGAAATGAAGAAGTATTGACTTGCTGTGTGTGGATGTTTTGTACTGACTCCTGAAGACAGCTCGGTCTTTAAAACAGCAAAGATGCTGCTTCCAGAATTATAATACGTTGCTAGGAGTTGAAGTTAAAGGGTAAATTTTCGTTGCTATATGGACAGCTTGTAACAGGGCTCGTGAAGAGCTAATGCATGAGATGAATATAAACCTTTGTTCTTGATGTAATTTCTTTTCACTCCTCCTTGGGTGTACAGAAGACTTGCAGCTTGTTCTGGGAGAAGGATGTGAGAGGAAAGGAGTAGGAGGGATTCAGCTACAATTTCAGAGGTTCATACAAATGCTCGTACTTACCTTGGTCACCCGGTGCAGTGATGGGAAGTGTCATAGGTGGAGAGGCTCGGTTGTGTGGATGGCACAGCTTCCCCCATCCAGAGCTTTTGCATCTGGAGTTTTCCGCAGGAACTGCAGTTCACATTGTGCTGTATTAGAAGCAGGGTCAGTGCCATGTTTATTCCACTACCTAATGATCTCAGTACTTGTCTTCCAGGCTTGTGTACTGCTGATCTGTACTGATTTTGATATGCTGTCCCTTAAATTCCTTCAAATCCCAACGCACCAGGCAGCAATATAAGGTACTGTGATGCTACTTCAGTGCCAGGGCAGACCAAAAATGTTGTCATTTGTTTATTCACAAATCCATTGCAAAAACCCTGCTTGGGGGGTGTGTGGTGGGTGTTTTATGTGGCTGTTATCTGGTGTGGGCATTTTGTTTTATTATGACTAACCACCTGTCTCGTAAGCATGCTCTTGACTCGAGTGGGTTTTGTTCCTCCGATGATTTCACTTTAAGCTCTTGTAGGGAGCAGTGAAAGGAGAATACTATTTGAGTGTTAGAGTTGGGAGGAGCTTGTCCCGTGCAGTGCAAACATCCATCCCCCCTTTCTTTTATATCTTCAAGAGCCTCCTGGAACACCCTAACAGAATGTGAACCAAGAAGTCTTCACTTCTTTTAACACGTACGATGTATTTTGGTCTTTCTAAACTGAAGATCCAGTGATGTGTATATACACATCAATAGGAAATAACTTGGGTTTAACGTTTTCAAAATCCAGGTGTTCTTGCAGTTACTTGGTGTTTTCCAGGCTTCAAGAGCTGTGTTGCAGGGACTTCCCATCTGTCTACAAAAGGCTGCTGAGACAGTCCGCTTGCCTTTTGTGCCTTGGTCATGAGTGTCCTGATTCCACTTTAAATATGGGGTTATGAAATCTGTTGTGTTTAGAGTAGCAGGATTGGGTTTTTCTAATTCCAGAGTCTGGTGTAAATGTCTCAAAATGTGTTAGATGCCATTTCAGTGGTTTACTGGAGGAACAGTTGGCAATGATCGTAAACATAGCTAATGTCTTAAGTTATTTGAGTGTTGCATGTTTGTCAGTGGGGCTGGAGAGGCAAGCAAAAGGTTTGGAGGGCTCACAAGGAGTACCTGAACAGTGGTTTTGAATTCCCTTAAGGCAATAGCAGACTTCTGAAACCCATACAACAGAAAGTATTTGTTTCATGTGCTCTATTGAAAGCCTTTGCAGTGTCTCATGTTACTAAGAGAGATGGAAATAGACTGTAAATGTGTTGTTTTCTTTTCCTCAAGTTTAATTCCTTTATACGCTGGCTGAGGTTCTTGTCTGCAATCAGTGTCGGGTTTTTGCATGTGGCCAGATCAGCCTGTTGAGAGGGGATGGAGCACATCCCACTTGCTCAAATCTCTTTATATGTCCCTGGAGGGAAGGAGGCTTCAGATCTACCACCTGGACCTCTGCTCCTCCTTCCTAAACCTCCCTTGGCTGCTGGATCTGTCCTGGCAGCCATGGCTGGCTTGGGAAGCCTTTCATTGCTTCCTGGAGTACTTCCTGACAAGTCTTTAGGGGCTCAGTGAGATAAACCTGCTCATTTCCTCTACGGTTTCCTGATGACTGGTCTGCAGTACAATTTTTCCTGTTTATAAGAGGGGGGGAAGCTTTTCTTCTCCAGCCGTTTGACCAGCCAGTTACAGTTACGGGGTGTTGGTTCACCCATCCTTTGTGTAGCTCTGTTTTACCTTTCTTGTGTTAGTTTTATTGCTCCTACCTCATCCAGACAGTTTGAAATGAAGTGTTTGTGTTGTGCCAAACCCCTGATGGCCATACGACTTTTGGCACATGCTTCAAAGTGGTGTCAAACACGCAAAGCAATGCTGCAGGTGGTAACTTTTTGCTGACCTTGAACCTACCTAGTAAGCTGTTTCGTAGAAACCTTTTCAGTTCCTGCTGTCCAGGAAGAGAGTATTTTATACCTGTTTTGGGTAGTGGAATAGCCAAAGCCTGAGCAGAAGTTAACTTGCAGTGGTGGCTCAGGTTATTATTAGGTCTAGGAAACTGGAAGTGCTATTAACTCACACTTTAGACAGTTAATTGCATCTTCAGCCCAATTGACAGCAGGAAATAATCTGAAGATTTTAACTTTTTCCTTTAGATCAAAGTCCCCAAGATGCAATTTAACGTGAGCAATCACTTCTTATGGGAAACTCTTGATGCTTCTTGTGTTCCATGTAATTATTTTATGAAGGGTTTTGGTTTCATTGTGCAATTAGAAGTAACAAAATACATTGTAAAGATTGCCATTTCCAGTATTTACATTCTTATCTCCACTGCAAACACCTGAACTCCAGAGTTCAACAGTCTGCCCTTGGTTTAGTAGTAATAGTGTGGTATGGTTTATGTATGTAACATGTCGTGTGTATCTGCTGCTTCAGTATGTGTAAGTAAGCTCAGGGATGGAAAACTGGTGAAATAGGACTTGTGTTTTGGTTGTGTTACATTTCTCCCTGCTGTAAAGGAAGTGCAGACTCAAGTGTTGCATCCTAATGTGTCTGAAAGAGCTTGTCTGATTTTGTGGGGACTAATTACTTTGGCCTTACCTAGGCTTTGATCGTGAAGCTGCTTTGTTACCAGTGACTGAGGGCAGTTTCATTTCACATGCCCACCCAAGCATGCTCCTGCATTAGGAATGCCATCTTTCCAGAGCAGCCAGTGGTCTAAGGTATCCTTTTAATTTAACTTGGGGATGGTTAATGCTACAGAAGCAGCCTGTATTTTATTACATATAAACCCACACGCAGGCAGTGACTGATCAGATACCAGCGCTGGTGTTTTGGGTATAGGATCAGTGTCTTTCTGACCTGTTAGGCAAGTTACTGATTCCTGTCTTGTACACAGAAGTGCCTTTGAAAGGCTGAGACCTGAGCTCTGTAGTGTTTGGCTTTTGGAAAGCTTGAGCCTGCACACGTGGTTGTACATCTTGGAGTTGTTCAAACCGTGTGTTGCGCTGTATGAGTTCCCCTTTCCATGGAAAAACTTTCTGTAGCTGAAATAAGCAGGCAGTCTGCTATTTCTTATTACCTGGTGATGACACCATTTCCTCTAGCTTTCAGTAGTCCACACAAGTCCTTACTGGTAAGAACTTGCGGCAGGAGAGGAGGGCAGGAGGAGTGCAGTCGATGGCAGCTTGTCTGCTAAATGAGTATTTCTGTTTCTAGTAGTATTGTATTCACTTGGGGGAGGAACTGAAACTGCTTTTCATAATCTCAGCATCGCTGAGTAGCAGCAAACCCAACAGCTGCAAGCGTCTGCTCAGTGGGGACCTGCTGCTGCCAGAAGTGGAGCTGATAATGATGAACAGCTCAGTAGTGTAATTAAGGTCATATTAGCTCCAACAGCTCCTCCTACCTTAAACCATAAGAATGCAGGAAACCCATTGTGTGAGGATGGGTCCTGTCAGGTAGAGAGCTCTGAATCGTGGTGTTGAAAAGCAACGGGAAGTTCAGGGAAACCCAAGTTGATCATAAAGGAATGTTTGACACAAACATTCTATGCTTTCAGGACATCTTTCATGTCACATTGCTGGAGATAACTCTTCAGCAGCCCTTCCACAGCACATGTAGCTCTGTGCTGCTCTAGAGGATTCCTAAGAGTGGCTGGAAAGGTTTTGGTACTTCTGAAACTGGAGGGAGGTGGTGTATGAGCTATCATCTGGTGCGTGCTGTGGTGGGGAGAGTGGGCGAGCAAGGCTGAGACATCCAGGAGGTTCCTTCCAGCCTTGGTGCTTTTTCCTGAGGTTCTGAGGTCTGATGTATGAAACAGAAGTAGAAAATGGTGGCAGTAAATGCTGACGGCGTTGACTGTGTCATCGGAAGGGAAGTCATGCTCTGTTCAAAATCAGGGTGGTGTTCAAGAAGTGCAAAACTAAGTGCTTGAAGTAAAACCACATGTGGTATAGGTGTACTGTGAGAGTGCTCATTTGTGTCATTTTCCATTCAAATGCCTTGTTCTAGCTGGTAAGACATCTTTGGAGGAGCTGTTGTCTTTCAGTCTGCCTCTCCAAATGTCAGATACGGTTACTCTGCTGGACTGAGTTTATGACCTGGAAAAAGATAACATCGCAGTGTTAAGCTGTTCCAAAAGCTTCTCTGTGCTTGATGTAACTTACACAACAGATCTTTAAACCAGAGGTTCTTGGTTAAATGCTAGTGGGCTGAGACCTGGGAGTAACTCACAGCCCAGAGGAAGTCCTGTGAAGGTGAGCAATAAACTTCTTAAAACAGGGTTCATGATGCAAATTCTTGACTGTAGCAGCATTAAGGTGGTTAAACTGAAATGCAGTTTGGGAAAACATGCCTGTTGGTAATAGGCACATTGATTAAGTTGGACTTCGTTTGGGTCTGGAATCAGCTGCTTTCCTTGGTTCTGGGCTTTGGCTGAAACAGCCACTTTTAAGAGTTTGGAAGAAAAATCCTTAAGGTAGTGCATTGGTGATAACACTCAACCTCATGTTGCTGAGATAAGTCATTTATTGTAGCTTGGGAGCAAACTATCTGACCAGATGGATGATTTATCACAGCCTGACACAGGGTCTCATTTTCTTGCGAGGGCAAAATGACAGGTTCCTCTATGCAGGTACTCCTTGTGGAGCCCCTCTGCAGAGCTGCGCTGCCTTCCTTCTCTATACAGTGATGTAAGTGTAGCTGTAAGTAGTAGCAGTACATTTTTCAGTGGTTATTAGGATCCAGGAATCCTTTAGAAGAGTGGCCAAGTGGCGTTGAACTGGATTTGCACCCCATACAGGAATAGCATGCTTCTGTTGTATTTGCTGTGTGGATTTTAAAGCACTGCAGAGTCAAACCTGCTTGGAACAGTAAGTTTGTAGTGACTTGCAGAAGTATAAAAGTGGTGACTCTGTGACTAAGTTTTCATCACTCTGTTTTGTACAATGGCCCTGGCATGAGGTGGTCAGTTCAAAAGCTTGTGTGTCTGGTAGAAAGTGAATGAGGAATGAATCTGGTGTGACCGGCTGTTAAAGCTTTGCAAGGTGCTTTTCCTGAGCCCAGTAATTAATGGAACGCCTGGAAATCTGGTCCTTTCACTTTGGGTTTAATGCTTGGGGTTAGAGTGAGGGAACTGTTCCTCGCTCCAACATGTTTTGATGGCTTGAAATTACATGGTACAGTGTCATATCTGTGTTTCCCTTATCCCCTTCTGAAATGAAAAGTGGCCATAAAGCACTTGCATACCCTCAGAAACAGCTCTGTTCCGGGCTTCATTTGTGGTCCTGGTTCCTTAGAAAGGAAAGTAATTACGTTGTTGACTGAAAGCGTGTTTAATGCTTTGGAGAACAGGTTTCTGTGATTGTATTTCCTGCATGGGTTTTCTTCCCCCCTTGCACCTTTTTGAGACATGAGTTTGTTTTGCATGAAGCTCAACAAGCGTTGCCTCCAAAAAGCTTGTGATGTCTCTCATCACGCGTACCTGGGGAGGATTCCTGCTCCCTGTTACTGGGAAGCTGAAAGTATGATTCCTGCTCCAGGTGGTTGATGAGAATTAGGTTCTCGG
>JARCZZ010046383.1:0-37033 GCA_030323915.1 Brotogeris chrysoptera | reverse complement strand
GGATTCCTGCTCCCTGTTACTGGGAAGCTGAAAGTATGATTCCTGCTCCAGGTGGTTGATGAGAATTAGGTTCTCGGGCTCCGAGCTGAGGTGTTTTCCGGCACTAGAGGCTTCTCATGTGCCAAGGATGTGTTTTTCAAGGCAACGCATGCAAATCAGCGTGTGTTTGTGAAGCTCTCTCAGGGTGTGGCTGGAGTGGGCTGCCGCTTTCTCCACTTGAAGCCATGAAAACAAACAGCACCAACAACAGGGGCGAAGCAGACCGAGTGCTGGGGAGACTGGAATGTGCTTTTAAACATAGAGATGAGGGAGGGTAACTCCGTGCCTCCTTCTCCTGCCTTTAGGAGGCCCTGTGTCTGTCTGAGCTGCTCCAGGCGCTGCAGCCTAGCCTCAGCAAGTGTGTCAGCCTGAGGCACCTCGAAAGGGGGAGAGGAGAGGGTGGCCTGTTTCTGCCCTTTGTGTGTGTGTGTGTGGGAAGAGCAGTGACATGGAGTTTGGCTTTCCGCGCAGCTTTACAAACCCTGAGCCTCCCCAAGCTTCAAACTGAGGATGCTTGTTTGCCGTGAGACCAGAGGTTTTGTTGTTGCTTGTATCCCAGAACAAGGTTTCTCCTGGCTGTGTTTATGAAGCTGTGCTGTTTGAGCTGGCTGTGACTGGGAGGAAGGAGGGAGGCAGCAGTGTTGTGCCCTCTTGTTGTTTTTCTCTTGTACAGGAAGAAGAGAGCCGAGGAGCCTGTCCTCCTCCTCTTACTCAGCTGTGGTTACCGTTTGCTGAGTAGGCAAGCATGTTTTGAAGGGTAAAGCAGCTTCAAATTAAGTAAATTTGGGGAATTTTCCCCACTTCAGACATGCTCTTGCTAGAGCTGACAGTTTGGGATAAAACTGGTTTATGATAATCGCTAGAACAGTTGTATGCATTGGGTGATTATAGAGCTAAATAGGAAAACAGGTTCAGTGTGCTGGTGAGTTTTGCACTTCGGTAGCTGGTGTTACTGCAGCAAGGTGGGGTACTGAGCTGCAGTGAGGAAGTATGAATCAGTATCACACCAGTAGTATGATCTCCATCCTGTAGGTACATCCAGACCTGCTAGTACAACAGGGTGGGCTGTCTGCATGTGTTCTGTGAGTGTTAGGTTGGGTGACTTGTGGTCAACATGGAAAAGAGGGCCTGGAAGAGGACTTTCTAAAATGAGAAGGGGGGGGAGCAGAAGTGAGTGTCTTGCATGTGGTGGAATAGAAGGAAAAGGATGCCCAGGGAGTTCCTGTAGGAATCTGACAGTGCAAAAGCTTCATCTGAGGGCTTATAGGTAAATGGGATTGTTTTATCAAGATCTCTGTCAGTATTAAAAACTGACACACAGAGAGACCCATTTCTCCCACTGTCATGTTTGGCCACAGGAAAATCATTTAGTTGAGAAGTTCAGTTAAATCTCAAACTGATATGTGAATATTTGTCTTCAGCAAATGCTTTCAGAATGTACTACACTCCAAATTTGTTCTTAGTCCTGTTTGTATGGGTTGAGTACTGCAGGGAAGTGAGAACTGACTTAGCTGGCACCAGTTGCTCCCATGTGACAGCAAAGGTGTGCGTCCTCCTCTTTTCCACTGTCAACTGTGGGGAGTACTGGGGCACTTGAATGAATTTTTAACAGAGCCACACGCGGATGCTTTTAGATCAGGTGGTGACATCTGCAGTCTCAATTGTCAGTACAGGGTTGAGGGGTTAGCTAGAGGTGATGCATGGACTGGCAGGTGAGTGAAAAGATGGGAAATACAAGAATATCCCAGTGTCCACACTGCGATAAAATGGGTGGACCTGTTGCTGGGATAAAGTGCAGGTAAGTGAAGTTCCTGTTACAGCTGTGACCCAAGGGCTGTGCTCAGGGACTCAGGAAGCGGCTCATACTGGCTTGATTTGGGATATAATATCCCCAGTGTTTTGCAGGAAAGCCTGGCTCCAAACCATGCACCTTGTGATGCTGTTGTTGCCAGTGTGACAGGAAATGTTAATTCCTTACTTTGTCTTTAGTTGCCGTATCTTTGCTAACAGAAATAGTCGGTTCTTGCTTCATGACGGAGATGGAAAATCATTTGCTCTGCTGTTTTGTGTATCTTATCTTTTTTTCCAGCTGAAGTCAACATAATTTGATTTTCGTGGTTACTTTTTGGACCAGCTGAGCTGAAATGAAATGTAAATGACACTGTGTATTTTACCAACACAACTGGAGTTCTAAGGGTACATCCTGTTTGTCATTTTGTTTTGCTGTTTTGTGAGCGCTTTTGATCATGGTGAAGTTGCAAGAAAGCACGTAATGATGTTTAGGTGGAAGAGGAATGTATACAAGCTGTTTTACCAGTCATAAGAGTGCTCAGCCTGTGTAAGACTTTGAGCTGACACCTCCAGGAAGGAAACACAGAAAAATATGTGGGCTTTCTGGCTGGATGCAAAATTCATATTTTGGATGAGTGCTAAGTACGAAGCTGTCCCCTCTAGAGTTTCTGGTTCAAGCTGAACAAGTTATTTGTGCCACTGTGTGTTGTCTTGGGTCTTGGTAAATTGCTGAGATTTGAGACCAGGTTTCCTCTTGTGAGATACAATCTCAGCACTTGCAGTTTGTGGCTTCTGGTTTTTGCACTTGAAGTTTAAGTTAGCTGTAGGGTGTTGGGAGTTCTTTGTGGCCTCTGATGGTAAGAGTACCTGTGATGTGGACATTCTGTGGACCCTCCAGGACAAGAGGCGGATCTCTGTGCTGCTTGTGGAGGATGAAGGTTAAGACAGAGAATGACTCTTTCAGGTTGTCATATTTGCTGTATTGAAAGCATGTGATTCATGAACTGGAGGAAGAGCTGTGATTTGTAGGCTAGAAAAACAACCAAATGTGTTACCTGAAAAGTCTGATCTGCTTTTGATAGTAAAGAGCAGAGTGTCGAAGAACTCCAAAGGATGCCATACTCTGGAGTTCTGTGGGCTGTTGTTTGGGGTATTACTAGGCTATTTCACTTACCTCTGAGGCTGTCCAGATAGTTTATTTCATCACATGATGCCCCTGCTAAAGGACCTATTTTGGGGGGCAGATATATGAAATATAAGGAAAATCAAGCCATTTCTTTCTCACTAGGCTGTTTCCTAAAACATTGCGCTGTGCAGCAGTGAGCAGAGGTTTACGTGCTGTAAAAAGTGCCAGTGCTGTGAGAAAGGTCTATGGTTGTGTTTTCCTCATGAAAGTAGTTCTTTGATGTAAGTTGTGACATTGCTTTGTTCATTGAAGCAGTGCTGAGATACATGTGTGTGTCTTTATGTGTTGTATGTATATATATATATATATATAAATAAAAACATTAGTACTACCTTTAGCTGATACTTTTAAAACATGGTCAGCGCACAACAGCTCAGCTCAAGGCATGTGGCCTTGAGCACTGAGAAAGTGTAACTGCTGGTGTCTTGGCCAAGCAAACAATGCAGTCTAGACAAATAAGGCCAAACAAGCAGCTGAAGGGGCACTACCTCCAATTTCTCTCTCACTCTTTTGAGCAGTGATACAGGATTGTGTTCTGCTTAGCACAGTGTGCATGTGTTCACATCTTCTTGCTGTAAAAGTGCCCAGATGATGTAAGCAGGAGATGGCGTTACACTTCTCCTCTAAGAGTTCTCTGTCTCTGCTAATGCTGTTTTAATTAAAACACTTCCACAAATGGAAATGGAAACCATGCCCATAGAAAAACAGTGCTGGAGCATTCATTAAGAAACGTTCCCCTGCAGAGCTTGTGGCTTCTCAAACCATTTCTTCTGGAGTAGGGAATCTTTTGGTGATCACACCTGTGGGATACAACAGTTGCAAATGATTTTCATCAGATGCCAGTGGGAGTTTCTCCCCAGAAGTATGCTTTAGACTGAAACAGGCAACTCTCAAAATACTTTACCAGTGGTTCATCTGGGGAGAGATGCCAGCTGTGGTTGATGCCTGTGGATCTGGTAACAGTATGTGAGCTCTTCAGGGGCTGTGACTATGGGCAAAAATGTCTTCTGGGGTTCACGGGTGTGTGACAAGAAGGAATGGAACCTAAGAGGTGATGTGGAGGGGAAGGGGGACGCCTCCTGCATTTTTTGAGCGCCTTTTGTGTGAATGTGAGCTGATGGATACATGCCTGGAGTCAACACTCATCTCCCAGGAGTTTTTGTGCCTCTTTTTGGTCACTGAATACATCCAGGTGGGTCAGATGTGGTAACGTTATCTGGTTGAGAGTTTGGAAACCTTGTTTTCTTTTGGAATGCCTGCAAGATGATGGATCACTGCTGAGGATCTTGCATCATCTCACAGTGTTCTGTGGGCACTTTTATGAAACACTGACGTTGAAATGTCTGCGCCTTTAATCTGTTGGATTCAAGTTTGAACTTGTGTTCAATTCAAGGCCCTTTTAATTTATTTCCTGGTTTAGAGGGAAAAACGGTTGCAGTGACAAAGATATATCTGGGATCTTGGGTTAGTTCTGTGATACTTATTTTTCCACTAGTGTAAATGCGATCCATCCTTGCTTCCTACATGGTGCAGAAGGAACAAACGAGCAGGGCACGCTGCCTTTTCCTGCTCTCAGTTGGTGAGCTGCCTGCTCTCACTTGCATGCTGTTTGGGCTGAGGGCCCCCCTGGAGGTTTAGCAAAGCGGAAGAGAGATGTTATTTGTCATCTTTTACATTGTCAAATGAATCTAATTTTGGAATAAGGAACTGCTTTCTTAAGGGGATTACTTATCTTCTTGGGAAGTTGGCTGTAAAAGTAAGTCAGTTACTAAATGGCTTTGTAAGAAGTGGGTTCAAACTGCTGATTTATTGTTTAGCAGGAGAATTGTTCATTGTTCAGCAGGAGTTTGTTTAGCAGGAGAATCAGAAGGGAGTAACTCATACTGATGGTGACAATTTCATTAACTACATTTATTTTGTGATAATGAAATGATGTCCTTGGTCAGGCCTTGGCTTCCTTTTACCATCTATCATTAGTTTTGGGGCAATGCTTATGAATGTTTTTCTTGCCATTCATACATCTGTGCAAGTCCTGAGCATACAGGTGAGTTCTTTACCTCCCCCCCTTCATGCATCTTCCTCTTCGCCACGTTTTCCGTTTCATTTTTCTTCTCCCTTCTTTTTTTACCATTCTGGGAATTCCCCTCTCCAGCTGCAAACACTACACTGTATTGTCCATGATTTATTAGTACCGATATTGTTATGGCACGTCGGAGTCTTGTTCTACCTAATTAAAACGTTCTGAAGGGATTCTGAGCTGCAAATAACAGGAAGACAAACTTGAAGAGTAATACCTACTGTGAGCTGGGATGCGTAGGAAAGATTTTCCATTGCTTTTAAGCCAGTGAAATTTAAGGTGATAACTTCTGCATGAAATCTCGTTTTGTTTCCCTTTCTGTGTCTGCATCTACAGATCCTTTTCTTAGGAAGCCATGTTATATAGAGTGAGGACAAAGGTAGCTTTGAGAAGTGGGGCTGGCAGGAGAGGTGCTGCGTCAACCCCGGCTGAGGTGCTGGAACTCCTTTTGCTCGATGGACACACTTCTCCATCACACTGCAGTCATAAAGCCCCTGCTTGCAAAGCCTTCAACCATCCGGAATTTCAGGTTGAGGAAGAGCTTTGGGAAGGGAGAGAGAGCGGATGGCTATGGGAAAAGTGATTAAATACTTGTTGAGGAAGTTGTGTCTGCGCATGGGTGCCGGGCTCTGCAGCTGGAGCTCCCAGCAGCCCTTTATGAATGAGGCACCAGAAGGGGAGGAGGGATTGCAGCTACAGGAGCAGCCTGCTGCTGGGTTTCATTCACTCCTTGCAATCCCACTGTAATCAGCGCTGTGTTTTGATAATACTGTGTCCTGTTCTCTTTAAGCAAAATGCATTCCTCCTTTTCCTAGCTGTGATTTCCATCCGTGATGTTTCCTTCCTGCATCTCTTCCCCTTTCCCCCCTTGAAACCAACCTCTGTGCTAAAAGTTGTGGCTCCTGGGTTTGCCTTTCCTATAAAACAAATGACAGAGCTGCTCTGTGTCTCTCCTAGCCCAGGGAGGAAGCACAGGCAGAGCTGTGCTCCTCGTGCACAGCTCCCCTCATGTGTCTGTCCTGCATCACCAGGCCCTGACATCCTCTTGTCGGAGGGAGCGTCACCCTTGTTCGGGGCACGAGGAGGGCTGGGTGAAGGGCACTGTGGCTAGCACTGTGGCTAGCGCAGAGCTTCCCCTCCTCCCTCCTTCCAGCTACTTTAGGTAGCCCATTATTTTCAGTACTTCAGACCCCTTTGTTGTGACTGAATCGAAGCCGGGTGACAGTGGCACCCTTGCTTCCTATTCACAGCAAAATGAAGAGACAGGCCATTGTCCTGAGCATAATTGAGCCTCTATCAAAACAAAAACACAAAGAGATGGGCAACTCAGTTAAAGCTGCTTGTTTGAGCTCTAACAGCGGAGGCTGCTTAGGACTAGAAACCTAATTACCAACAGTAAGCTTTTTAAAGCCAGTGCAGCATCCCTTTTTAATTTAAGGCGTGCGAGCTAAAACCAAAGTGAGTTCTTTTTGAGATACTGGGTGTTATTTACAAGTAGTGATATCCCTGATGACAGCTCACAACCCACCTACTTCCCAATTTTGAGGGTTTTTGTTTTAAACACAAGCCAGGTCCGCAAGAGATCAGAATAGTAAAAGAATATCCCCTCAGCCTTGGACAGCTGAGACAGTATCAGATGCTTAGAGAAGCTCTTGTTTGGTCAAGCTTATGTTGTCCTGCAGTTTCTATTTGCCCCAGTAAAGCCGTGGTGTTAGGTGTTGCTCTCCTGTCTTTTAAAGGCTTAAAACATAATTGGTCATCTCCCTGAGATGTCATGTCTGAAGTGTTAAGGGATGAGTAAGCTGACATGACCTGAAGAGGCTATGAGAAGCTTCTACTACATAAAGTGCAGCATTTTTGTGTAACCAGCTTCCAAAGAAGTGCCCTGAAGTGGGCAAAAATACCTCTATGTCAGCTCATTTTCCTAGCTCAGGTGGGAAGCTTTGCAAGTCATTTCCAGTGTGGTGGTTGCTTGGCTGTAGGTGGGTGAAAGTGTTTGTGCTTAGTGGCAAGTTGATGCTGCTGCTCGTCATGGTCCTCACTAACAGCTCAGTCTCCTTCTGATCATCCTTGAGTGAAGGGCAGTGTGTGCAGGGTTAAAACACTAAAAAGCCTATATTGCTATTTCCAAGCAAGTTGGTGTTTTGATCAGCCGAGGATGTGCTAGGATATAATCTGCTTAACCTTGGGCTTGTAAATGGCAATTTCCTTGGAGATACTGGGAAGTGTGCATCTGGGGAGGCAGGTTTTCCAATAAGGAAAATCTCAGAGAAGAGCAGGGATCTCCAGCCTGGCCTGAGACTTCAATAGGACTTTGGAAGGCTTATTTGGCCGGATATGGGAAACTGATGAAGAGGTTGGGATGTGTGGTGAGGGAGGCCAATTTCCTGTTTTTCTAATGTGCTCCTTTGGGAACTGTGTTGTCCCAGGGATGGGTGGGAAGGGTCATCTTGCTTTTTTCCTGTTAATACTACAATTCCAAAATAATTTTAAACTGGGTAGGTACTTTATATTTTGGAGCCAAATGCTGAACCTGTTGGCTGGTTCAGTGTGGTGGTGAGCAGCTCCAATTGCTGATGGCTGTGGTCATGAAGTGAAGGGAAGGCAAAAACATCACCGTGTGTTCAGGCAGGTGGAGTTGAGCAGAACTCCTCAGAGGGGAGTCTGGCCAGACCACTCTTCATTGTGGTGGTACCAAAGTAAGCAGTGATAAACTTCTGATGGTGTCAGACTGAGGAATCTGGTTCCCTAAGATCCATACCCTTCCTGTGTTGAGTGAAGGGCCTCTTTGTGACTTGTGTCCATTAATGTAGACACAAGTCTCTGTCTGAAGTATTAAGGGATGAGTAAGCTGAGGGCTTATGTGGGCTGTGAGAAGCTGGCTAATAGCAGCTGGAATGAGACTTCAAGTTGCTACAAAAGATGTCTGCAGATTGAGTTTCTCAGTGATGAGCAATGCACATAATGGACTATAGTGCGGAAATCGCATTTTATGTGAAGAATTAAGTACGCAGGGCATAGTATGGAGATGCGAGTTGCACCTTCAAGATCCAGCAGATGGGAAACTTCGGAGCAGTAGAACAGGCAGACGTGGCTCTTCTGCCATGCCAGCCTGCATACAGTCGTACTTGCTTTTTTTTTTCCCCCTGAAAGTCAACCGAATCAACACTTTGTTCCCGTGTGAGTGTAGGCTGTAGACGTGTTTAATCTGACCCCGCCGAGGTGGTGCACAGGCATCTGCAAAATCCTGCTCCAAATGTTGCAGCGGGTTTGTTGGGGCCAGTTTTTATTTAAGCTTCCTATAAACAAGGAAGATACTGGAATGTTTGGGGTTTCTTTTCTGGAAGGACCTTCTCGGTGCCTCTCGCTGCAGTTCTGTATCACTTGCATTGGTAGGATGCTTAACCGAGCACTTGTGTATTTTATGGGGCTGTTGGTTTAGCTCAGGAGATGTCCTTGACGCTGGAAGTTGTGATCTCTCGTGGACCTGGCTCAGGAGGCAAGCGCAGTTTGGGATGCGGATGGTTTGTGAGTTGTCATGAGCGATCTCACTGCTTGTAAGTTCTTGCCTGGCTATTTTTAATGCTTGGAAAAGTGCAAAGGCTGTCAGCGTGCCAGTTGTATAAAACTGGGGAAGAAAGTGTAGGAAAGAGCTCATCTCGCACCGCATAAGTGAGCTCTTCCTGTGGAGGTTAAGTAAGCGGACTCTAAACTCTGCTGATCAAAGGCAGGCGCACTTAGCCAAGCGAGGAACTTGAGAGGTTTAGCTCCAGGCAATGTGCAGCGGTTGCCCTCCAATTCTGAGCCCTCTGCTAATAAAAGTCCTTTCTCCTTCTCCGGGATTTACCTAGTTGCACATGAGGGACTAGGATTTGGGAAGGGAAGTGGGGAGGGATGTGTTTGTGGCTTTGCAGTTTCAGACATGTTCTTTGGGGGTTTTAGAATCATTTAAGTGAAACTGAGCTGAAACAAGGAAAATACCCCTTAGTTTCCTCATTAATACATTATTAAACAAACAAACCCCTAACAATTGTCAGTTATGTGGATAATACGTATTGTTTTATTTTGCGGTTATCTTTCCTTAAATTAAATTCATTTGTTGCCAATGGAAGCCTAAAATGAAGGCTGACAGGAGATAGGGGAAATCCCGGTTTTTCTGATCTTTATGTCTAGCATGAGCTAAACCTCTGTTCTGTGCTTGCTAGGTGATTTCCATTTGAGCAGCCTGAGCATAACAAAGTTAAGGATTCAAAACGAGCCCGTGGGGTAAACTGATGGACTGTTCCCGTTCTTCAGAGGGAAACCACGTGGAGGGATCCAAGGCTGGCTGCAAGCAGAGCTCTCTGTTGTAGGTACTCGGAGCTGTGACCTTGCTGCAGGTTTAAACTGCGCACAGACTGCTGGCTTGGATACAGCTTTCGCTTCACACACTTCAGAAGAAGCCCTGTCCTTGTGCATCTTGACTGCATCTGGCTTCAAAATCCCCTTGTGATCTCCACATGAATTTTTTCCTGTAGCACACACACTTAGTGCCGTGCTTTCAGGCCAGTTTGGTGTTTGAACATAAAGGACACGTTATCTGCATCTCTGCCTGTCTCACTGGTTTCTTTCATTGCAGAGCTTTTTTTGCGTGACGTATGTTTGTCCTCTTTTATGCCTGGGGCAAAAATTTATCTATGGTTCAGCAGCAGTGGGCTGATAAATGGGGTGATACTGTGTGATGCTGTTACAGGTTGTTCTGGGCTTCAGTTGATTCTGTGCTGCTGCAGGAATGTTTCAATTGCCACTGACTTCAGTGCTTCTCTAAAATTGTCTGAAAGAACCCCAAACCCTACCACCAAAGCACCACATGGAACGTGCCCCTTCTGTGTTCCTGTACGCCGGAATCTTTGCCTTGGAGGTAGTTAAAAATATAACTGTTCTCTTCAATGGGATTATTCACAGCTGTGTTTTTCACCAAGCATGTCTGGGTGCAGCTGGTTGAACAGAAACATCATAAACATGAGAAGTGGCTGGTGTTCTACCCAAAGGTTCTTCAATATATGTGTGTATATTAAAGAGCAGATCCAGTACAGCAGCTTGAGTTATACCAGGTAGCACAGAGAGCGTTCGGAAATGACCTTGGGGAGGACAAGTGCAGTTAGGGAGGTGCTGGCTTGGTTGCTCATGGCAAGAGCATCTGTGTTTCCTGGCTTATATGCTGAATAGACCACGTTGTAGCTGCTGGGGCAGTGGGGTTGGGTGGTGGTGTTGTGTAAGGCCTGTGGTTTTCTCTTTTGGTTTTGGTTTTGTTTTTTTGGACTACTGTAACTTGGCTCCATGCACGTGTTCTCCACAGATAAAAAGATGAGCTTGGATGTGGGTCAGAACTGTAATTGCTTACCATTGGGGGTGACGTGCTTTGGTTAAACCTGGCCCCAGTGAAGATAACCTTTCAGTTTGTCCTTCTCAGATCATCGTAACTGTGTACTGGGGACTCGACATCTCATGGCCAGGGATGAAAGTCTTTTATCATCATTTGAGCACCCTGACTTCACCGAAAAACTAAACTCTGTGAAACAGGCTTACAGGAAGGGCTGTACAGAATGCCTTGGCAGCCTTGGACTGCATGTTTACGTAGTTTTTCTGTACTGTTTAGGTACTGGCTCCTATGAAGTGCTCTTGAAGGAGTCCTGTTTAGAAAGAAATGAATTTTGTTTTCAGCTAAAGTTCATGGCAGCGTTGTCTCCCTTATATCTCTCCTTGCTCAGCAATCCAAACACACACAGCATGCAGCTAGCAGCTTTGCCTCTGTGTGTGTCCCTGCCATGTGGATGCAAGATACTTTCCCATTTCAGCTCTTCAGGTACAGGTTCAGGCCTATTCAGTTTTTCTTCTGTAGCCCTGTAATACTGATGTGTGTGTGGATCAAGACGTGCTCTTTTTGTTCTTGCCTTTGCTCACGGCTGGTTTTCAGAGTAGCTGCTAATGTGCCTCCAGCTCTGGAATAACAGCCGAGGGAGCCCCAGAGCAGAGGCAGTGAGTGCCTGCTGGGACTGATGGGTCTTCTCAGTAGCCCTTCTGCCAGGGTGGTAAGGGTGGTAATGATAAAGGCATCACCCACCTTTACCTAATGGCAGTGTGTTGCCTATGAAAGCCTTGGCTTATAGCCTGGTAATTTAAGCAAAACAAAGAAGTGGTGATGATGATGATAGCAGAGAAGGTTGTTGACCAGTGATGGTTTGGGTGCTTGACAGGACTGGGGGGCTGTCTGCTGCTTCTGAGAGAACACAGAGCTTTCAAGTGCAGCCTTGGAAAAAACAAATCCAAACCAACAAAAACCCCAGCAAAATCCCCCAACCAACCGACCAACCCCACCACAGAAACACAGTGTTCTCCATTGGATGTTCACAAGCACTGTGTTACTACCTTTTGTGCCTGTTGGTGAAGGCTTAGCTTTTGTTTGCATGGATTCTGTGTGGGATGAGGAACCCTGGGCTGGAGGGAAGGTGATGGAGAGTCAGAGCTGCTCAAGGTCTCTTCTTACAGGGCATGGCCCTGTAGAAGGCTCTGTTTGATGGGTGATGGCCTGAGACAATACAATATACAGCTTTTCCTTCATGCTGGTTGTCTCCATCTCTGTCACTTAGGGCACCCCTTCCTGTAGGCCCTGGGATGTTGCCTCTTTTTAAGAATGAAGGTCCGGATGGTGGGATCTGAATAATACACTTCCCAGTGCTAAGCCAGACACTGGTAGCTACAAACGTAAATGTTATGTGATGAGCCCTTGATGCTACTGTTCATAAGTAGGGAACCAAGCAACGTGCACGTGGAAGTTGTCTCTGGATTTCTTCTAATGTACTAGAGTACTGAATGTACCGTATCAAGTTATTACATGCTGTTTTCCTTCCTTTGCCATCTGTTATCTCTCTTCTGGTCCTTATCTTTAACTCCGCCAATCCTCTTAGAAACTTCTTGAAAACACTAAAGGGAAGCTGGCTCTTAGGGAATGCTTTTATTCACTGAGCATTTGTTTTTATTTGCACCACCCTCTGTTTCATCCTGGTATCTTTCTGTGTATTTTGGGTGCAAGACTAATGTGATCTTACTTGACTCCAGTAATATCATGTAATGTAAGAATGAGGTACTTGAAATCTTGAGTTCTGTAAGCTTGTCTCTTCCTCAGGGTAAATGCTGAATATTAGATGCACCAGCCTTTTCCATCTAACATGTGATATATAAGCAGCTTACTGTCATGCTCATAGCAACTTTTCCAATCTCAAGTTCCGCAAGCCCCAAGAGTGAGCCCCTGCTGTATGTAATCCTTGAGAACATCCAGATAGTGGTCACCACCTTACTCTATAATGTGCCAGTTGGTGAGATACTGCCATACGTTTATTGTTCTTGAGGGATTTAGTAACTCAAGGGGCAGCCTGAGTTTCCCTGATGCTCTCCATGTATGAGACTAGTGCTTCTCTGTTAGTGTTTCAGTGTTCTCACAGTGAAGTCTCTGATGTAACAAATAAGGGGGAATAAGATGTTACAGGCAATAAGATGTTAATGAAGTTTGTGGCATTTGGGGTGTGAAAGCGAGTTGAATTCATGTTAAGAGCGTTCAGTTACGTGCTTCAATTTCTTTGTAGGATAAGAAATTCCTATCTTGAAACGCTGCAAGTCCTTGTGGCTGCAGAGCTGCTTTTGAGTACTGAGAAGTTTCAAAAGGGGAAACAGAGGGATTGTTCTGTTTGTGAGGGTGGAAAGGACGTTCCCCCCATCTTTTGGTAATTCAAAATCCCTTCGTTTACTTGTGACTGCCTTCATTTTCAGAACAAGTGATAGCTGAATATGTTACTGTTTGTTCCGTTTATATAAATTGTGCTTTGAGTTGAGTTCTGGCAGCTTTGCTGAGTGGGAAGCTGATATGTTTGGCCTCTGTCATGGCTGTGTGGGCTGTCATTAGGAGGTGTTTTGCAGAAGTTGCTGTATCTTACCTTCTCACTTGGTTATAAAGCTTAAACATGCGATCTGCCCTCTCCCAGCTGGCACTGTATTTGTGGGCCTGAAGAGGTTTTTAAAAGCCTTGGGTTGCCAGGCTTGCACAGAACATAGCTGATATTGCAGATCGGGTAGGAGCTGCTGCGTGCTGTCTTGCTGCTTTGGTACCCCAAGGATTTTTATTAGCGAGGTACCTGCCTTTGAAGAATGGATATAGTTATGAAATACTAACTTGCATTGCAAAACAGGGCTTCCACATTCAGATAAGCTTCAACACATAATCCTAACCTAGGCTGAGTACTGTATTGGAAATCCAGCTTTGTGCTATTAAAGCAAAATGTGATGAGGTGGAAAAACATCAGGACCATGAGGGAAAGATGAAGTTGTCGGGTCAAATGCTACATGAGGGGCTGTGTTTGAGGATGGTTCCTTGCTATGGTAGGTAGCTTATCCTATAAGATCACAGAAACAAAGTGTGGCAAGAAATTAGCTTTTAAATAGTTGTAATTTTCCTTTGTGATTTCATTTATTTCATCATCTTTTCTGGCTATTTGCACATGTGAGTTAAGGGCAAACCTCATGGAGACGGTGACAGTAGTCATACAGGTTACATGGGAGGTGCTGGTCAGTGTTGTCAAACAGCTCTGCCACATGCGAAGAGGGGAAATGTAATTTCTACAATCTCCAGACAAACACTGGAGCTTTCCCTCTAAATTACCTCTTTGTGTGGAGGAATTTTAACTTGCATAACCCTGAAGTTCTCTTTAGAGTTTAGGTAAACATTCGTTATGGAGACCTACAGAACATCAAGGCAGAGCTGAGCAGAAGAGCAGCTTGCAGATAAGCATTGCAAATGCTCAGATACTTATCTGAATCTTTTTGGTTTAGAAATTGGGTTTGGGAATCTTGGGAGAGCCTGTTCTCACGATAAGATGCCTTGTAAAGCCCAGACTCCCACTAGTCAAACCCAGCACACTTCTAGCCTTTTCTTTAAGGGCTTGGATCCCTTTGCTGAACAGAGGTGTTGTGAGATGTGCTTTGCATTTAAATACTACAGTTAGGGTCTTTGGATAATTTATTCTCAAGTTTCATGTCAGAGATAGGAATTCTGTAATGTACTTAATTGCTTTCTGACATAAGACATCAAATTTTTTGGCTATAGCAAAAAGTTTGTAACAGAAATCACTCTTCCTGCTAAGTATGATGTTAATAGGAACAGTGAGTGCTTCTCCCAGGCTTACTCCAAGTTAGCTTGTAGAAGGGCAGGCACCGGTCCAAGACGCTCATCTGATGAAAGCTGGCTTTGGAGATGGCAGGGGAAGGTTCTTCTGTCTGCTTCAGACCATGTTGGCAGTAGGTGTGACTGACCTCTGCTACCTGCCTTCCCCTGACCCTGCCAGGAGCCATGAGCAGGCGCAGCCAGGGAGATGGGCTGTTGTGGTTCTTAATGATGCTCAGTGTTTGGTGATGCCCCGATAACCTCTAGAACTTGGGCAGCACGAGTATGGAAAGTCCCATGTGAAGCGCTCTTTGTTCTTCTCTCACTTGTGTGTTGCAGCACTTGCATACTTTCTGATGATTTAATGCTTTGTAATCCAGGCTGTTGTATATTGTCAAGTCACTTGTGTTTATGCTATAGAAAAGGAAGGCAGCCTTGCTAAATTAATGAGGGTGTCTTACATTGTAACAGCTTGCTCTTTACTAGTCCTGAAGACAGGGACAGAGGAAGCTTTCTTCTGTCTTCAGGTGGCTGACAAATGTTGCCCTTGTTTGCCACTTGTCCCTAGTGATCCACACAAGGTCCCCATCTCCTAAGCGCTCAGAATATCAGGATGTGGCTGTACCAAGGTCCTGTGATCACTGTATTCCCCAGACCAGCTGAGGGGTTTACTGGCCCCAGGCTGGAACTTATCACAACAGAGGGTGTTCGAAGTAGTTTGTGAAATGAGCTTCTAAAGCAGTTTTGGACTAATTCGATTGCCTACAGAGTCCATTTAGAAATACCGTGTTTATCCAACTTTTTACTCCGAGTAACATCTGTCAAATACATCAATAAAAGGTCCAACTTCTGTTACCTGAGAAAAGGAAAACACAGAGAATCTCAGTAACCCCCAACTAAGCTCTTACATGTATGGATTGTAGAAACATGTTAGTACTCAGTTGATGGGTGGTGGTTTAAATCTCTCTGCAAATTATAAGCAATGAGTCTGAAGTTAAAAATAGACATTTATGTGTAGAGAGCCGGGGAAAATATTTCTGATGGAAAAAAGAAAGGTGCTTTCATTGAGGACTCCATTAAGCTTATTTTTTTTAAGTGCCTTGGTGAAATTTGGCTGAGTCTCTATTAGTTTACATGGTATGGGCATCCAGATGTTCAAGGCATCATAAGGGTTAATGTTGAGAAGTGGGCAGGTATTGGAGTTGGAGATGTGGGGTGCTGAGGAGCTGGTGGTGCTGCCCTGGGGCTGGTGGAGGTGAAGCCGGCTAGCTCTGCTGCAGGGCAGGGAGGGGCATGATGCTCCATGTGCTCTGTGGCTATTGAATGACTTACAGGAATGCTCCTTTTGTAGCAAAGGAGGATGTTTTTCAAACACTGCTGTGTCCCAAAGCCTGTTTTTCAAAGCATGAGCACACAAGGTCAGTGATAAGGTGGTTCTGCTCCATTAGCTTTTTCCCGTTTTCTGTATGTCTCTTTATGCCTTAGCCTGTAGAAAGCCAGGCAGTGTCTCCATCCGTAGATGCACTTTGGAAAGCTTTTGACCATACGTTTCTATTCTGTATTCTGTTTCTCCTGCAAGTTATGCAGGCACTTTGCATAAATCTGTCTTACATCTGGTTTAATTGCTATGGCTGACACCTGTCTCTTGCTTTATGCCTAGTATGGTGGGTGGTTTGAAGTGTGGTTCAGATCAGTTTACCTGCACTGATGCATTTATTGCAGTCTTTTTGATGCCCTTCAAAAAAATAACCAAACAGAGCAACCTGATTTATTGCTAACTGGTGTGATTCTCTGTGCTCTTGCAACTGGCCATGCATGCTCTGCTTTATTCTGTTGCAAAGACCGCTCTGTTTGGTCTCATAGCATCATAGAATGGTTTGGGTTGGAAGGGACCCTAAAGCACATTGAGTCCCAGCCCCCTGCCACAGTCGGAGACACCTTCCACTGGAGCAGTTTGCTCCAAGCCCCTGTGTCCAACCTGGCCTTGAGCACTACCAGGGATGGGGCAGCCACAGCTTCTCTGGGCACCCTGTGCCAGCGCCTCAGCACCCTCACAGGGAAGAGCTTCTGCCTAAGAGCTCATTTCAATCTCCCCTTTGTCAGGGTAAAGCCATTTCCCCTTATCCTGTCCCTACATGCTCTTGTAGAAATTCCCTCTCCTCTCATAGCTGATCTAATGCTATTCAGTTTACAAAGAATAACATGTTATATAAATAGTAAACTATGGTAAACATTTGGTTTTGGGGAGATTACAGTGCCAAGATGGTACTAGTACTGGCTGCTGATACGAAGTAGAATTAATGCATATTTCAGGCAGGGTTGGGCTCTCCTGTTCCTCTGGCTCCGTCTTTTCCCACCCTGAGTACTTCCTGATGCTGCTGACATGTATATATACACTGTTTGAATGTGCTTATCTAGGAGGTGGGGTAACCAGCTGGATCATCTGTTTGGAGCCGTGTTTTGCAGCTGGGGTTTGGGCTCATCACTAGCTGTGTGCTGTGGGGCTGTCTGGGACATGAAAGGCGGCAGGAGTGCCTGGCTGGGAGTTGGGCAGCGCTGGGGCTCTTTGATCTTGCTGGGGCGGGTTGTTTTCTAACTCCTAACGTGAAGGAGGAAGGTGAATCAGTCCGGGAATTACAGCTCTCGGGTTTCCCAATGGGTGACTCCTTCAAAACACTTTATAGGCAGAAAATAGGTCTTTTCATTGTTTTCTTTTCACATCCACAGAACAGCCCTGCCTGGCCTGTAGTGGCTGCCCTGGGACAGTGTTTGTCTTAAAACCGTGGAGAGGCTCATTCAAGGGACTGGGAGAGCAGCGTAATGAAGCAGAGGTGCTGAAGTGGGTGCAGGTCGATGGCTGCACCCTCAAATCGCTCCCAAATCAGTCCCACAGCACTCACATAGGATCCCCGTCTGTGGAAACCAGTGTTGCTCCGTGTGAGGTCTGTGTGGGCCTTAGGGGCTTTGTAATAAGCTGTTGTTTTTTGGTTTTGCTGCCTTTTGGGGTGTTTTTGTGTGCGTGTGTAGCAGGAGCTTCTGATGGCCGCCACTTCGAAGTCCCAGAGGAGGGACAGCATGGGAAGTAGGAGTAGGAAGGGAGCAATGCTGCAGAGCAGGAGCAAGAGGCCCAGAGCCCTGAAAGCTGCCCTTTGTGTCCCCCTCCCTCTGGGCCCTGCCTGGGGCAAAACATGACACAATCTGGCTATTGTTTGCTTGGAGAAGTCCATGGCATCCTATTGCAATTATTTATGAAAGAAAGCCTTTGATGTTTTTGTGGAAGGTGGGTGGGGGAAGCTGAATTCACCTCTCTTCTGCTTTGGAAGTTCGTATTTCTTCCTTCTGCTCTTCCTGTCCAGTTGTTCCAGGGTTTTTCTAAACAGCAAAGAGTGCCCATGCCTGTTGTCTGTGCTACAGTGGAAGTCTTGCTATTAAAACAAACACACACCCCCCAGTTCTGCAGAGCTTCATGCGGTGTCATAAATAAAGATACCCACAAGATCCTTCTAGGGATTTGGTTCATGTCCCTCACACTTCTGTCTAGTACGTTTTGCAGTGATAGCATTTGGAAATGTTACATCTTCCACAGTTTTCCCTGGAAATGTGGGCGTAGTGAGAGAAGGAAGGAGCTAGGGAGGATCCAGAAGATGATGATCCTGATGGGAAGGCTCAAAATAAATGACATGACTTGAACCCATTTTTCTCAGCTTGGGGCTCTCCCTGCAGGTGATGTGGAAGGCATCAGGAACGTGGATAAAAAGTAACACTAATGAGTCTTTACACGCTTGCAGAAGAGAATTTAACTAGGAGATACTAAAAGGAGCGAGTAAACACCCGACACTTGGAATACCTTTCACTTTGTGGCAGTACTGTGCAAAGTAAACAATGGAATCACAGCATGGTTTGTGTTGGAAGGGACCTGAAGGCTCATCCAGTTCCAACCCCCTGCCATGGGCAGGGACGTCTTCAACTAGAGCAGGTTGCTCTAAACCCTGTCCAACCTGGCTTTGAACACTGCCAGGGATGGGGCGTCTCGGATCCACTTCCCTAAAGGGCAGGTGGTCCTTCTAGATTTGTTAACGTTGAACTCGAGAAACTGTTCTAGATGATGGATGGGCTGCTATAACATGATTTCCAAATGAAATCCACCCGAGACTGATGCTCATCAGAATTACTTCACGTGAATTTTGGGAGCTTGCTTTGTGTGTATTCTGGGGAGATGCTTCATTTTAGCTGGTGGATTTGGGAACTTCTGTGCTTGTTGTATTTGATCTATTTATAGGACCTGTCTTGTGATGCCTTGTCTTGTGTGTTCTTGCCTCTGGCATGTGGTGGAAGAGTCCTCTTGCAGAGTGACTCCCCCAGTCCTCCCCTTTGAATCATTTTAGGCTGATACTTCTAGTAGGTTGGTTGAGGGAATATTATGAAGGCTCACAGTGAACTGTGGTGCTTAGCAGGAAAATTCCGTAATCCCATAGCAAAAATCACAGAGCAGTTCACCTTCATAATTCTTTGAAAAGTTCATGTCACATTAGGGAGTTAATATTTCCCATTTGCCAAAGGAGCTTCAGAAATGCCATCTCGCTGGAAACTGTAGGACAGTTCTCCAGAGCCCTTCCTGCTGCAAGGCATGCTCGGATATTGCTGGCGTGGTTGTTGGTGGCGAGAGGCATGGGGGGAAGAATGTGTGTTCTTGTGAGTGATGAAAACACATTGCTTTGTGCAAAATGAGCTGGAAAGTGTGTGATAAATGAAGAGATTGTTATGTTTCAGGTCCTGCTTAATGATTGCAGCCTGTTCTGCTGAAGTCAGGGAAAGCTTGCAGAGCCAGAAGGCTCACTGTGGTGCTCCAAGCATGACCTACTCCCTTGTGCTAGTAGCAAAGAGCCCATCTATCTTCCAGCAGCTGCCCGGGGTCTACTGCAGAGGCTCAGACAGACTAAACTGTACCTGCATCGTCCCTGATGCCTGTGGGGTTTACCCTTTTAACCCCCATCGGCATGCATTGATGAGAACAGATGCTGTGTTTTCAAGTCAATTCTCTCACGGCAGCAAGGAAGCCGGTCGCTGAGATCATGGTTGGTGGAAAATACCCCTATGAATTACCATATTCCAAACCACACAAGGTAAACAAAAGGAAATCTCCTGTGTTTGCTTTATTTCACCAGTGTTTTCCACCCACCTTGTTACTGTACACAAGGTGAAGCTGGAACAGTTTTATAGCATTTCTATTTCATTTCTATATAAAAGCGTTCTCTTTCCTTGTGTCTAAGGAGGGCTGAATACTGTCTTGGTAACATGCTGTGGTAGGAAGCGGTATATATTAGTACTTAAACTATTAAGACACAGTCTTAACAGGAGTTCTGGGGTTTTGGAGATACATTTAGAGTAAAACTTAACATCTTGATCGAGTGCCTTTGGAATACACTCTTAATATAGAAGAAATAGTGGCATCATGATGAGGCTGGTGATGCTGTATGTGAATTTAGGTACAACTAAAGTTGTGTTGGCTTGAATTTCAATAGTAGCTTATGATGCACGAGAAGCATTTCTCTGAAAGCTTTTCTTTATAGGGTGTGTTAGAACAGCAGCGCATCCTGTCAGAAAGCTGCATCCCGCATGGTTTGCTGCTGGCCTGTTTTTATGCATGTGAATGGGTCAGAGACTTGGGATTTGTAGAAGAGCCGTCCTGAAGGATGTATTTCCCATACCACAAACCGTCGATGTAGGAAGGAGGCACTTCAAATCCCTGAGGCTGGAAGTGTGCAGAAAATGCGATTTATCAATAGAGGAACTAGTTTCAGGAGCACAGTTGTATTTGCTTGCTTATTTAGTGTAAATTGTTCATGAAACACTTTTAAATTTCAGGCACTGTAGATAGGGTTTTGATACATCAGTAGGCGAGTACAGTACATGTGGCTGAGATGAGTTACTCTCTGTGCCATGTTATGAACTCAGGCTCCGCATTAACTAACGTTTCTGTACTTACTTGAAACTGATCTTCTGCTTGATTGATCTGTGTTCATGTGCACATGAATAATTCATGCATATATGCGTTTGTAGATATGCCGGCACACGCATCCCAGTGCTTATGCGTGTGCTAAATAGAAAACGTTTGGTTTGGTAGGTACACAGAGGCAGAGCAGCCCGTTTTCAGTTTGTTTTCCCAAAGCTTTGTTATAGACCAGATACAGTTTCCTACAGTTGTATGTGCTATAAAATAATAATTTTCAAGATGGGGAAAATACCAAGTCCCTTTCATTCCATGCTCTTGTAAAAATCACTTGAGAAATTAACATTCTTTTGTATCAGGTTACAGACAGCCGAGTTCAGGAGGGGCGATAAGGGGAAGCAGGATGCTGAGCTGGAACAAAGGCGGCCTCGCTGTGCAGAGGGATAAACAGGAGACGGCAGTACCTTGTGTTAGCTCCCTTATGGGTGCTGACAAAAGAACGGATCCTCAGGAGCAGTCTTGGGAAGAATTTGCCCTGCTTGTACGCTCCTCATGCGTGGTGTGTGTCCCGTGTATGATTGCATGTGTGTGCATGGGTGCATTGTTGCATTACGTATAGTTTCCGTTCTCCAGTCTCCAGGTCTTTCTGCAACAAGTCTCTTAGGAGTTTTGCTTCAACTCTTGGTGCCTTGCTGTAAGCCCGTGACCCCTGGTTATAGCCTCATCACAAAGCTGCCTTTCCCCAGCTCAGAAAACCTACTTGAACTAGAGGAGCATCAGACCTCTGCGTTTTGCTGCTGCCTTTGTGCAGAGAAGCCCTGAGGTGGGGAGGGC
Organism: Brotogeris chrysoptera; assembly: GCA_030323915.1. Classification (NCBI taxonomy): domain Eukaryota; kingdom Metazoa; phylum Chordata; class Aves; order Psittaciformes; family Psittacidae; genus Brotogeris; species Brotogeris chrysoptera. Next base: position 15,963 of record JARCZZ010046383.1, on the reverse strand, counting down.
AGGTTGGGGCTCTGATGTGCTGCCTGCAGGGAGCTGCCTCCCTCCTCTCAGGAGGAGCTGTGTGAGGTCTGGAGGTCCCTGAAAGGGGGAAGCCGAAATGCATACACAAAGCTGAATAATAAACTGATGTCACTGGCAGCCAATCCGGAGGGTGAAATGTGCCTGGCAGCCCCTGTGCCCATGGAGCAGCAGCCCCTCCTCACCAGTTGTCCCTTTCTCACCACCCAGAACCACTGAGGATCAAACCTTTGGAAGTTTATCATTAAGTGCACACAGGACGCAATTCACCACTCCCGTGGTTCATGAGATTCCCAAGTGTCCCAAGACCATAGGGCTGTGTGCCAGAGCTCTTACAGCTTTTTTGTGAAGCACACGATGAGCAGGCAAACCATGTTCATCTTGTTTTGCAACCCTTACACCTAGGATATGTGGTGTTACGTGTTTCCTGCTTTTGGTGTGTGTGGTGCACCCTTATTTCTTTAATTCTGTGCTATACATTTGAGCCTTACTTTTCATTAGCAAATCCCATAGAAAAGCTTTACATTACTTGTGCTATTTCTCTTCCCTCCTATCCAGTTACCAGAGGCTGAATTGTGCGTCGTGGTAGATGAAGCTGTTGGAGGCTGGAAGAGCTGTTTATTATTTCTGAGTGAAATTTAATAGGTTTTCAAACCAGAGAGCTGAGGCACCCTTCCTAATACTCCAAACAGTGACTGTATGTGCAGTTTGAGGTAGATACAAAAAAAGGATAAAGAATAGCACACTGTGTGAGGACATTGGCACCAGACAGAGATGTAAGCAAACAGATCTAGAACAAAAACTTAGTCTTAGAGGATAGATACGGTCTTGTGTTATTATTTCTAGTACTGTTTTGGTTTGGGGTTTGGTTTGTTCTCCCCTGCACAAACATAAATGGTGAGGAGGAGGAGGAGGGAAGAATATTTTGTCATATAGGTTTTGTCTGCATTTGGGATGAGAAGTAATGTCAAGGGCAATGATGGTTTTAGGTTTTCAGTGGTCAATAATCTTCTCCAGTCCAGGTAGTGGAATGTCTTCCCTCTTCCACTCTACATTGCTTTCATGTGGCATGCACAGAAGATGCTTGATCAACTTTAAGGGTAGCCCTGTGGCCCAGTTTGGGATGCCTAAAACTGTTACTGGAATGAAGAGTTAAGCACGAAGCCTGGGAGACACAGAGGTGGTGTTAAGGTTGTGCTTTGGATCGCTTTTGTGAAGCGTGAGAAGGTAGAAGAGCCTTTATAAACAGAGAAATCACAAGGTGAAAGGCTGTGAGCAGTTGATTCCTCCTGACCCGCGGCAAGTAGCTGTAGCTCAGAGCTGCTGCAGGCAGAAGCTGAGCAGTGGAGCAGCCTGCCTGTGCTCTGGTGGCTGTGGAAACCGTTCCTGTCGTGACCCAAATGAAAGGGTTTTGTTTTTGTAGTGCAGCATAAAAGTGATTTAGTGTTTTGTAATTGTTTTCTTGGAGGAGAAAAGATATTTATGTGAGCTTCAGTTAAAGATGCAGCTACTGTAATTCATCTCTGAAGGAGCTGGAATATATTGTAAATGTATGCAGCAGCTTAAGGTAGTTGTATTATTAGGAAACCACACTGGAGCTATAAATCAAAAGGCATCTTTGAATTTATGTTTTTCTTCCCTGCCAGGTGTATGGAGAGCTCCCACATCATTAGGCCAACGGGAGAGAAGATGTAAGATTTCATTCCTTTTCATAGTTTTCTCTTTTCTTGTCCAGAATCCTGCTGTAATGACAAGCATTGACATCAGAATAAATGCTTTAAAAAACTAACTAAAGTAACATGACTCATATAAGTTCCTCTTGGGTGGTTTAGTAGCGTTGATGCTGAGGGTAGGAGGATATTTACTGTATTTTACCGCTATCATTGTGTTCCAAATCTGCTTGAAACACCTGAAGAGGTCATAAAATATTCCAGCTGCTGGATGGCTGTTGGTGTGTATGTGTGTATGTAAATGCGTGTGTGTGTAGAGACATGGAGCCCGGATTTCCCATTGGTATGAAAATGAAATGAGCAAAAGGCACAAAATGTGTTTCACCTGAAGTATGTGGGGAAAGATGCTCGAGGAGCATTACCACTGTGCTGTTTATTGTTACCTGTGCTTGTGGCATCCTCAGGTAGGTGCTTCAGGGCTTCTGTAAAGAGAAAAGTGAAGCCCAAATAGCTCTGAGTACCTTTCAAACAGAGAAGTTGCCGTTTCTCTGCTGGACAGTCACTCTTCATACAGTGTCGTTGAAGAATAGCACCTTAAACATGGTTTCCTAGAGGTAGTGTTCTGCTTTCAGCTAGCAAGTGATCAAGTTAAGTGTTTCTGGTTTTAGCCTGTCTAATTCTGGGCAAGTCTTGTATAGCTGAGTTGAAAACTGAAGACTTGACACAATGGTCTTCTTACCCTCGGCTGTGGCTCGGAGTCATTCCTCGTGTTAAAATGGTAAAGTTTGTACTGTAGCACAAGCTGGCTATTTGTGGGGCCAACACAAAGACCGTAGATACGGTTAGTTGGAGAAGTGTGATATGAAAGTGCACAGCTGTATGAAAGCTGGTGTGGCCCAACCACACTAAGTGCATGTGTATCCTGCTCCTTCATTGTGTTTTGCAACTGTAAACAGTCAACAGCTCTTCTCATTGTTTGTGCTAATAGAAATCCTAATCTGACTTAGGAAATGGCTTATCTGTGAAGGAAAACTGTTGAGCTGTTGGTATGCTGAACTTGTACAAAACTTCTGAGGTCCTTTAATGTAGTTTCATGTTCTCCTCTTGGGTTTGTGAGCAGCATGAGTTGGAAAGCATGTTTGCAGTGCTCTGGGTCCCCATTCGGATGCTAGACTGGCTTTTTGGCACACGCATTGGGAATTTCTCAATGTGTTTTACTTTTCCTGGCTTGCTTCTCTTTTAATAGTTGAACCGTGGTGATCCGTGGAGGGAAGATCTCCCACTGCAGCATCAAGGTTAGAGGATGCAGTGGCTATCCAACTGGTTGGTGGAGAGAACTCTGACATCCTTCCCACTTAAGCTTGTGTGCTTCACCTTGAGCAGTCCCTTCTTTGCCAGCAGGGACACTTGGGTAGATGAATGGGGTGGTGGTGAGATTTGTCTCCTTTAAAAACACAGGCTGGCTTTGTTTACAAGAGGCCAGATTAAGGAGCTGGGGATATAATTGTAGGCAGTTGGTTAGAAAGCGTTGGCTGATGCTTGTGTAGGCATTGAAATCGTACAGCTTCTCTTTCCAGCAGTCTTTTAGCATGCTGCGTGATCTTCAATTTCATATGTCAGTAATTTGACTGAAGCTGCATTCTGAGGTTGGACTTCACTTTTGAGTAAGCTGATATTAAGTTCAATTTGATAGACAGAGTTAACCAAAAGGGCTTGGCTGTATTTGTGCTTTTTGTTCTCTGCTTCATCTTTCCCACTTCTCTGTTGTTGGCAGCTGAAGGACATCTCTGCAGACATCCCCACGAGTGGCACAGCTGACCACTCATTCCTCAAGCACTCAGTGTCTTGGCTGAGTGCTGCAAGGCAGCTCGGCTGCCCCCTCCACTAACCTTTGCCTTTGCCTGGGGTACATGTGCTCTGTAGGAAGCCTTGTGGTCTCAGGTTAAGTTCTGATGATGGAGTAAGGGAGCAAGGTGAGATATAGAAGATGCAGCTTATGTGGTCCAGGGTTCACGTATGTGGTTGATGTTAATTTGAAAGCACCCTGAACATGCTCCCTGTTGCTGCCTGACACCACTGTGTGATGGGAGATGGCATTCAAATGGCTTTCTGTGAGATGCTGCTTGCTGGTTCTTTCTCTCCCTTTCCTCCCCCCAAGTACGTGCAATTCTTCCAGTGCTGTGCAAATAGATAATGGAAGTGGATCCTTCCATGTAGATGGCAAACAGGCAGTTTCTGTTGAGTGTGTACTACTTTTCAGCCTGCGTTTCATTCTGGTGTTGCACTTTGAGCTGCTTGCCTGTAGAGGGACGATCACTGCTTTAATTCAGGTTGTTTCTCTAGGAAGCAGCCTCTGAAGAATATTGGAGGGTTTTTTATCCCAAGAGAGCATCGTTCTCGTGACTTCAGGCTATTTTGGAACATTTTGTGGCTTCTAAAACTTGTAATGTGTACCAATTGTGACCCTAAAAGAGAGTGGCTGTATTGGCAGTGAGTCTATTGGAAGCTTCTTCCTGGATATCATCGTGCCGGAGACCAAAACCATTTCAAATGGACAAGAAATTACATTAGGAGACTTAAGCTCTTAGCGTGGCTCAGTGATGCTCACTGTTGACACTCTGTTTTCACCTTTATTTGGTGGAGAAAATGGTGTTTCTTGTTCTGGTAAAAGCTTTGTGTAATTTCACAGTGTTGAGACTTGTAGTCATTCCATTTCTGGCTATATCTTCAGAATATTCCTTTCCTCTACGTCAAATGAATCTTGGAAGTCCTGAGACTAAACTGTATGCAGTTGTTAAAATTAGGTTAAAAAAGATGAAATCAGCTTTTTAGTGAAGTAAAAAAGCGACTGACCTGTACTTCAGGATTCCCTAATGCGCTTACGTACGTGCCTGCATCAGGAGCGGGATCTGCCGTTCATTGAGGGGTTCTCACTCTGGGATGTGATCTCTGGGTATGCTTTTTTTTCTGGTACTGGAGGCTGTTGAGTGTGGAGTGAAATCTGCTTTTAGAAACTGAAATGTGAGTGTGGGCTCTTGTGGCCAGTTTTGGACTGGTGTGGTGGTTGTTAAGCAGAACTGTCTTGTGCAGTTTTCGGTGGCGGTGGGGCATCAGGAGGGCTGCTTTGAATTAAAGGTCAGATTGTAAAGGCTCCACTTAGAGGTGCTCACAGTGCACAAGTCCATCTTATTTATGCAAATCTACCGTAAAAATCTGAAATCCACAAATGGTCGCATGGGGGTTTTCCATTTTTCTTTAGAAGTAATAACTTTACACCCCTCTGAAATGTCACATCTTGTGTCTTGTCCAGTCTTGTAGATCAAGTTGTGATCTGCTGAGGAAGGTTGGTTGTTAATGGGAGCGCAGAAAGTTGACGCCACTACAGCGAGAAGTGGAGGTGAAGTGTGTCTCTGAAGGGAAAATGCAGCATCTAAAGGTTGAAAACCACTTTTTTCAAGAAGGCACTGTTTTCAAAGGCTGAGGTTTTTTGAAAACAATTTGGTGCCAGGAGCTTAACCTGTTTTTCATAAACATGGCAGCCAGTTGGAGCCAAAACAAACAGTCAAGGTCCTTACATGAACCGAAGGGAGGAATCATAGCTACCCCAGCTACAAATTGTAAGTGCAGCTAAGTGTGAGTCAGAAAGGCAGCTCAGGAGGGGGACTGGGTGCTGTGCAGGGTGTCCTGCTCACTTCTTCCTCAGTGCTCCTCTGCTGAGAGGTGTGTAGGAAAGATGCTTTAGCAGTGGGAATTAGGGGTGATCCCCGCTCCAGCCTAGAAGCCAAGGTGGCTGTAACGTGGCAGAAGTGGAAGGCAGGCCAGCATAGTCACTGTTGCATGTGAAAGCAGTGGCAGCCAAAAGTATTACTGTGGTGGATTTTTTTAATCACTCTTTGCTATCTCTCCTTTTTGCCTTCTGCAGCACCCCCTGCCAAAGATGTCATTTCTCCGTGTGCAGTACATGTCTCAGGTCAGCATCCTGGCCTCTGTCGGCTGGATCAAGACCCATTAAGCTTTGTTGGAACATGTCCCTGCTCTCAGTGATCTTTGTAGTCCCAGTAGCGTTACGTTGAGGGAAGCCTCTAATGCTGAGGGGTACCTGGAAAAGTGGGCATGTAAAGAGTTACCAGTAAAGGCAGGGCAGAGCAGGCTGTGTCTTTACTCTGAGCACTTAAGGGCTACAAGACAGAATGAGAATCTCTTATTTTCAGCAGCTTTAAAAGCAACCTTCTCATACCAGCTTCCGGAATATTAATGATCTTTTACAGAAGACATGGTTGGTGACCCAAAGGAGGGATTTTATGGAATGGATGTAGAAGGACTGTTTTGGGAAGGCCTCCAGGATTTGTGGAGATCTTGGGCAAGTCCCTCTATGCTTGTGCTTCAGTTTCCTTGTCTAAACCACCTTTATAAAGATCTACAGGGGAAGTCCATGGGTTTTGCTTGACTACAGAATTGGAAATGCTGGTTGAGAAATACACTGGATGGTCTTGAAATGGCCTCAGCTGTCTGAAAGATTGAACAGCTTCTTGAGAGATACCATAGCTAACCATCATAACAACTGAATTTCATCTGCTTTTTTGTACGCTTCTGTTTGGGAAGCAGTTCCAGTCTGTTCCTGAAAGAGAGCTCGTTTATGAGCAAAATGGGTATTTATCTCATGGATAAATATTCTGAATTTCCGTGTGTTCCTTTATACTCACAAGTATGGAAAGGACAGACAGGTGAGAATTACAACCATAGAAAGAAATGGAGTTAATTCTAAGTTTGCCTACGTAACAAACCACGGGTGGTAGGGTTTTTTTGTCTTCTTTTTACTCTATCTGTGAGGCGAGTGTCAAACTGTACATTATTTACGAGCTGTTGCAGATATTGGACTTCTGCATGCCATCTTCACTTCATAAAGGCCTTGTTGGAAAGGGAAGGATAGCTGGCACGTCTCATTTTCCATCCTCAAGCCCCCACAGCCATACCCTGGTTATCTGCTTGACTGTGTGGCAGCCTTTGACAGGAGCTGTTTGCCGAGTGGACTTGCAGGAAGTACTCAGAGGCGCATCAGCTGCATGTGCACTCAGTTCACTGTAAGCAAAATATTTGTCTTTAAACATAAACCAGAAAGGAAATGAAGCAAGGAGATGTTAGTAATGGATCCTTAAGGAGTGTAAGTAACAATGCCTTTGTTGATGCTTTCCAAAACAGCATCATCTCTGCCTGTTAAAATGTTTTTCTGGTGGATGTGGAGTTTTCACGAGCATGGCTGAGTTCCTGTACAGGATTCCTGCTGGTTGCAGGTACAGTGTGGCTTTGACATTTCCAAAATGGGCCCTTTCCTCAAAACTTAGGACCTAAATCGCAGCTCCAGGATCTCTGTATTGCTGGAGAAACCGCTTGAAGAGAGCGGGTAAAGCATGCTTGGGGAGCAAGAAAGGACATGCGACAGGGAATGGAGGCTTCAGCTAACACGAAGCCCTCCTGGTGAGGCAGCCCATGTGCACATTTGTAATATTGGGGTTTTCTGTCCATCTTCTTACAGAAGATCAACAAGATGTTTCTTGCTGAAATCAAACCAGCTTTTGTTAATGTTTCCCAGCTGAAATAGCCAAGTGAGAGAATCTCTTTTAGTAGTTTTAGTGAGGAGAAATCAGAGGGCAGGACTACTGAGAGCTGTGGTTTAGGAAGTGCTTAAACCGAAAGGAGAATAAACCTTGATTGCTGGAAACAAATCTCAAATACTTAAAGGCACTTGGGGAGCGCTTTTAACTACCTGTTGCATGAGTAAATACTACACATGCTGGTGCTGGAATTGATATTAGTGTGGATTCCACGTTGGGCAGCTACTGCAGTATCACAGAATATCCCATTTCCTTCTCTTGTCACCCTGCAATCACCAGATGTTGCCCTGGGTACAGCGGTAGAGCCCTATGAGGAAGCAGTTGATGTTTGGCAGAGCACAAGAGAATTCCTGAAATACTTGAGAACTTCTTGCAAAGCAGCTTTGACTGTTATCGCTTTGTTTCTGAAATCCATGTTGGGCTCCTTAGCACACAGAAACCGGTGATGAGCCTAATGCTGGACTTGTTGCAGCCGTGGCTATAGGAGGTGGGGACTTCTTTCCTTTATGGAAAGAAAGAGCTGCTCTCCTCAGTTCTGGCTTTTGGCACGTGTTACCAAAATATTTGCAGTGCAGTAACATGTATTCTTTCATCTTGCAAGTGGGAAATAAAATGTATTTGTTCCTGTATGGAAATACTCTTTTCCCACAAAAAAAAATAATGTTTGCTTTGTAAATCCAGTCTGGTTTTCTCCTCACGGTGGGAATTCCTGGCAGCTCTGTTCCAGCAGGCAGGCACATGCACTGTCAGGTTATCATGGTGCCAAAGTAAAAGGGAACTCGAAGCACTTGCTCTGAAACTTGCATGAATAGGTGAGACTTCTTGAAGAAAGGCCCCCAGTGTAGTGGTTAAAATGACCTTCTTAGGAAATGCCATTCATACCGGAGCACATAACCTTCCTCCCCATCTCTTCCCCAGCATAGGAGGGGCTGTGGGATACAAAGAAGCCTGGGAGAGGGAATGCACATTTTTCTGTACAAAGGAAGCTCTGAATGCCATGGTGCATACATGGGTCTCTGTCTTCCCCCTTAAAAATGTTTTCCTTTACCCTTTAATCAGAGAATTTTCTCCTTACTAGTTTTACTTTGAGTGGAGAGAAGAGGGGAAGATCAATTGTTTGGATGGGAGTTGCTGCTGGGGGCAACAACTGGGCTGTTGTTGGGATGTAATTCCAGTCTGGGGCTCCAACAGGAGGTGAAAAGGAGGAAGAGGGATATGAACAAACCCAAGTATTAACTCTGTAATAATCTCCTGTTGTTTACCTGCACAAGAATAGCCAGAGGTTTAGGGTTTGTTTCTCCCCACTCCTGAAGCCTAATGAAACACAGTGTTATTACAAATGGTGATGCTGCTCTTCTCCTGGGAGCATCTGGGAGAGGGGGAAGAAGGGAACTTTATTTTTCCCCCTCCAGCTGAGGACACGCAGTTATTTTTCTAAAGCCAAAATCAAAACTGTTAGTTGAAGGCAGAGACAGGCTTCAGGAAACGCTGTTTCTTCTGGCAGCAGGAGACAAAGATCCTTGTTCTTCAGACCAGCCTTTGTGGAACTCAGAACAATAATAATTCTTTTAAAGTCTGATAAAGAACAAGTACTCATTATCATAATGTGTTAACAGAGCTATAATTAAGATTGTTCTTGTCAGTTTTTTAATGTACCCTCTTCCATTGGGAGATTTTGGTTGTGGAAGAGAATTGCTGCGTATTTACTGTTGGCAGAAAGAGGTTTGGGGACCGAAGGTTTTAAAGCAGTGCTGTTTGCTTTACCCCAGACTCTTACGTGAATATGAGAAACTGAGAAAGGGAGAGGGGAGATCTTTTGGATTAACTCGGGTGTTGCTCAAGCTCTGTCCCAAGGAGGAAGCAACTGCTTCACTACCAGCTTCTTGCAAGTATTCTGCCTAGCTGGTGTTCCGGGGTTGCCCCAGATATCCCAGGGTTGCTTTGGAATCACCACTGCATCCCTCCCCAGGGCGTGCTGACAAGACAAACCAGCAAGCTCTGGTATATATGCTTCTGCTTTGCCGGAGAGCCACCTTTTGAGGGTTTGTTACTTGATTGCTATTAGAAATGTTCATTTTTGTATGTTTGGGGTTTTTTTAGTACTCAGCATTGAACTTGAATGCTGTCTACTTCTAAATGCTGTTGTTCCCCTGGTCCTTTGAGCCCCTTACTGGAGAAGTCACATGTAGTCCAATGAAGACTTCGAATATTCACTTTGCATTTAAACTGCGACTTTATCCTCAGTGAGGCATTGGATTTTAATGCTGTTTTCACATGTGGCCCTGTGAGGTGACAGTGCTGGGGAGGGACTAAGCTGGACATAACTGAGATTTGTTCACCTTGAGCTTGGTGGCTGCCAGAAATAGGGAATGTTACCCTTGATGCTTTTAATTTCAGTGAGCATTTGAGATATAAAATGTTTACTCCTTGTTGTCAGCTGTAGAATCTTTGTATTTAAAACAAATAATCCTGTTTTAAGTTAGCATTTCCTGGAGGAAACGATTTGGCTATTGTAAAGTGCTCTGTCGACAGTACTGCATCCTCGCACCAGCAGAAGAGGAAGGATCTAGTGTCCTTATCCAGAGCTAGGGAGAGCTGACACAGAAGAAATTCCCATGAACAGGGCTTTCTGATCCCTGCTCTCTTTTTTTTTTTGCACAGATGGGTCTCTTTGTTCTTGATTAAACATTAATCAAAAATCAATTTATGACTCCGTGTAAATGGTATTAGATAAGTCTGCTTTTATCTGTGGTAAATAAGTACATTGTTTGAACATGAACAAACAACAGTCTTGGCTCGGTTCGAGTTTAAAAGTAGATTGAGAGAGAAAATGATAATTAAAAGTGCAGATTTCATAATTGTGTTCTTATTTCATGAGCATATTTAGTTTAACTGTAGCAGGATAAAAACCATACTGGAACTAAACATCTAAATGTCGTGCAGAAGAGCACAAAACCAGGATTTGAGATACGTTCCAAGAGGAAAAAATGATTTTATGAGTAGGGTGAGATTCTTGAGTAGGTAAACTGTAAGCTTACAGGGTAATGGAGGGTTTGGGGTCTGAATACCCTGATTTACTTCAAGGGTGAACTGAACATCCACCTTGAGAGCTACAACAAACCAACCAATTTTGAAGAGGTGAGCCCATCTTCCTGTTAGACTGAATTGCCAACCCAGTTTTGCCAATGGATGCTGGTTATGGAAGCACTGAGTCCGGAATCGCTGTACCACCAAACACTTCCTTCATTTTTGTTTTGGGTTTTGTAGAGGGAAGAGGTTTGAGCTATGTGAGTTGCCATTTAATTGGCAACTAGATGTCCTTTAGATCCATATCTGTGCATCTGGGTGTCTGTTAGACTCTAAGGATAATGCTCCTGAATTTTCAGTGGGAAAGCTGATGTGGTGTTAAAACGAACTGCTGTGGATGGCAATAAGTTCTGCTGTCCCAATACCAGAGTACCTGAAAGCTTTATGATAATGCTGAAGTGAAACACTGCTCTCTAAATTAATCAAACACAGTGTTTCAGTGCTAATAAAGACAGATGGCTTGTGAGAATATTGATTAATGTAAATCTATTACTTTTATTTGCAATGAGCCATGCAACAGTTTTAGGTCCTTTCATGTTATCAGTGCTGCTGTGCAGCCATTGACTCTGGTGTAGTCGTGTGAATTAACTTCTATCCCCTGGTCTGCAAAATAAGTTTTGGAAAGGCTGGTAAAAAGCAAAGTCCATTTCTTTACACTCAAAGTATCTCCAGGTGGTAGAAAGAATGTGGAGCTACAGTCCAGTTATTCCCAAGAATTAATTGTGGGTTCAAGCATTTTACTTGCAATTTGTCAGTCAGTAGCTGTGATTTTTAATTCTTTGTTTTCTTCTTTCTTCAGTCTGAAGAAAGGGCTTTGTTTTCATGCATATGTGAATAGTTCTGCGTCTTTGTCACATCTCTGTACCTTTTCTAGTTCCGTCCTTTTTGAGCTGAAGGGATCTGAGTTGCAGTCTGTACTGGAGATGTGGGCAGTAACATTTACAGTGTAATAATGGAGGTTTTTTCCTTTCCCCACTGCTTCACCCAAATTTTTAGTGGTGTGCAGTATCTGCAACGCAGAGTCCTTGCTGGTGCTGTGGATGTTGGTGAGGTCACTCCTCTGGGTCCCACAGGGAGGATGAAACTGTGTTAAGGATAAGGACAGGTCTTCCTTATTCCGAGCGGGCTTGGGCACTGTGGCTTTCTGTTCCGTGATGAGAAATGCTGGACCATTTGTTGTGCACTAATGATGCAGTAGTAGTTGGAAAAACTTCTTGGCCAGCTTTGACTTGTTCTGTTTGTTAGTTCTGTTTTCACCCAGAGTGCAGGGAAAAGGATTGAATTAAGCTTCAGCATCCTCTGTTATTGGGCCAAATGCCACTGCTTTTGCTGCCAATAAATCCTACGGAAGATGTGTAGGCATGAGGAGTGTAGGAGTTTCAGAATACACAGCATCTCTTAATTGACAGGGGATTTGTAAAGTGCAGCTTGTGTAACTGCTGATACCTAATCTCTCTTGTCCTTTCCAAGAGGCACGTTGATGATCCATATGCTTGTTGGAGGTGTGTTTGTTTAAGGGGGATAAGAATCGCGGAGTTGATCAGAGATGTGTCTGATTTGCCTTCAGGCGGCCAAATTTGTCATAAATTCAGAATATTCTCTTGTTAGATGAAAGTTTTTGATCTTTTAAATTAGGCAAACAAACAACAAAACTGCAGCATTGGTGAGATGCCCCATCCCTGGCAGTGCTCAAGGCCAGGTTGGACAGGGCTTGAAGCAACCTGCTCTAGTAGGTGTCCGTGTCCATGGAAGGGGAGTTGGAATTAGATGGTCTTTATGGTCCCTTCCAAGCCCAACCATTCTAGGATTCTATGATGATGGAAGGTGGCACCGTGAAGTCAGTTGCTGTACGTTGCTGCTCTTCTCACAACTAGGTGGATGGATGAAATACAGCTTTGGAGGTATTTGGTTACTTGATAGGATGTCATTTCTCCTGAATGACTCGGCATGTCGAACCTTGCCTGATCACCAGAAACTATCCTACTGCTTTGCCAAGCTTTCTTGTAACTGCTATCCTAACAGGTTCTTCCACAATAGCTTTGGCCTTTGTGGCTGGAGGTAAATAGCTCACGCAGACAGTGCTGCGTGGAGACTTGGGGAGTGTCTCTAGGAAACAGATGATACCTGGGTCATAGTATCATTTAGGTTGGAAATGAATAAGTCCAACGTAAACCTAACGCTGCCATGTCCACAGAAGTCAGAGTTAAGCAGCTGAAAGGGTGAGTCTTCAGGTACTACATATGTATGTCCAGGAGAGCAAAGGGAATTGGGAGAGAGTGGAAGGGGATTTATAGATATTTCATTGCTAGGTATAGAGCAAGGTGTGCTGACATCTGTTTTTCTTTCCCAGTGCAGTGGATGTATGTGCATGTGGAGTAGCTTCAGCCTTCTCTGTGGCACTGTCCTCCTTACAAAACAAAGCACACACAAAATCCCCACAAAACGGTGGAAGCATGAACCCCAGTAAGTCCACAGACAATGAGCTTGCTTTTGTTACCTGTTAAATTCTGAAGACTTCGGTTTTCTTTGGAGCCTGTGCTTCCCAGGTTGAAATTGCCTGCTCTGGGGCGTTGAGGCAGCAGCCTGGTGGCATGGGCTCTTGTGTGGCGACATCCCGAAGTTACTTCCTCATTTTAAGCACAAGTAATGCCATGAGATTTAATTAGGCTCTTCATAGCCTTAAAGTCAGTCAGGGGTTTTCTTGTCTTCACTTTATCAGGGATTTAGTGGGCAAGACTTTAAAGCCAGTGCCGCAGTGACTTCAGTTCCCACTTGGGTTGCAGATGTTTTACAGTGGGGTTTTTTGGTCTTCCTTTTAAGGCTTTCAGGTTTCAACCTCATCACCCTGACAGTCCCCATGTCTCCCCATCTCCTCCTGTGTATTTGAACAAATGAATCAGTAGTGTGGAGCTGAGCACAAATCTGAGACCACCTTTTTCTCTGTCCCTGCATTCCCCCCCATGTATTTAGTTAAACGCCCAGATTTGGAGTGTGATGAAAGGGCTCAGCCTGGTTATTCTCTGTTTTGAGAGGACCGAAACAAAACGCCAGTGAAGTTTCATTGAAATTTGTGTTTAATTTGGGGTCCCTTGATGTGTGAGATGTTGGCAGTGGTGGTCGTGATGTTTCGTAGAGCTGTGTAAAAACATTAGGAAACGCTGTGCTATTTTGGAGCACTTGAGGAAGAAATTGAGACCAAATTTGTGCTCCCTTATGATACTCTGCGTGTTGCCATTGACTTCAGAACAGTTAGGCATATTTTCTTTGTGTAGTTGTGCAGTGATATGAAGGAGGACAACTTTATTCCTGGTGATCTCATGTTTAGGTTATTTCTTCTTAGTGCTGGGGGGACTGGGAGTTTTAGGTTAGTCTTTGTTCATGCCATTTGCGGGCTTTCTTTTATTTCTCTTTTAACATTTCCTACAACGCAAATCGCTTTTAAAGCACGATGCAGGAGCCCATCGTGTCTAAAATACTCTGAATGTTTTCAAAGCTTAGCTAGTTCCAGCACCAACTCTGTGCCTCCCAAAAATAGTTACCTGAAGGGAAACCCAGAGGGTGAAATGGAGCTGGGTTTCGGTCTGCCCTGCGTGCTGTCTCCCCACACGCCCGCATTCCTCCGGCCGGGGGCCTGGGCCTCTTTTGAAAGCAACCTTTCAGGCTCATGAAGCTGCATTGTGTAAACATCTTCAGCAATAATTTATTCTCTTGAAAGAGGCCAAACTAATCCTCCCATCCTGGTTTAGAGCTGCCCGAGATGCTCGTCTGAGCAGCACGTTTTCTGTCTCGCAACAGGCGTGACATCACATGAATATAGCAGCAGAATGTGGTCAAATACCATTTAAAACAAATTCGAAAATCCTCCCCTGAGGGCTGGATTTATTGGGAATGTTCTTCCCTCATGTGTCTGTTATCAAGCTAAATACCGAGTCTTGGTTTTGCTGGAGTGTTCCTATATGTGTAGAACCCCCCCTGCTGATTTCAATGCGTTGAGAATTTCCATCCCCTCTTTGTTTTCTGTCTCGGGGAATGCAGTTTGTAAACGGGAGGAAAAAGATCTTCAGGGAAATCTACCTGCCTAGAAAATACGTGGAATTCTTGCCTGAATTTTGGAATGTTTCGAATGCAGTTTGTCATAAACAAACCCAAGAATTCCTCTGCAGAAACATTTAACTGTGATTGTTATTCCCTTCTTATAGGAGCAGCATTCTGAACTTTTGCCTTATGCTTTTCCAGCGCAGCCTCAGCAGCTCTGTGTTGTTTTTGTCCTGTAATAACACCCGCCAGAGCAAGGACATGGCATCTTTGGGGTTTACCTCTGTCTCCAACCCCTGGGAGGTTGTTTACTACTTTCTGCCTGGAATAACAGGCCAGTCCCAAGGATCCTCCGTGGGGAACAGCATTACTGGCTTCTGCCAGAATAACACACCTCTGTGCCCAGCCTGGCTGCAGGGCTGGCGGTGGAGGGATGCTGCCTTGGGGATGTTGTCCATGGGGGTGGCGAGATGCTAGCCATGCCCATGGGGCAGCGGGATGCTGTTGGGGGATGCGGTGGGATGCGGGATGCTGCAAGCAGAGCCCCTGGCAGTGGGAGTTCAGCCTGTGCCTCCTTTTGGGGCGGGAGGGGAAGGAAAACAGTGAGACCCTTTTCAGGAGTGAGGTGTGTTTAAGCCTATATTTGGATGCTGCGCCTCTTCTAAATTTGGTTTCTCCTCATTAATAGAGGAGCTGTTTTAATCGCCCTGTAGGGAAAACCATGGGGTTGCTGTAGGGTGGGTGACTCCTGTTTTTCCACCTTTTATAAAAGGGCAAGGTCTGTTTTGGAGGAATGGAGGGGAGGGAAGGTGGAGGGCGGGAGGGAGGGTCTGCTCCTCTGAGCTCCTTTGTGTGGGGAGCCTCATGCTTCCCTCCTCACGAGGGGCACTGGAACGGGGGCAGCTCCTTTGCTTACTAATAAAGGCGTTGGGGCTGAGATGCTGCGGGGACATGCAGCTTGACTGTGTTGTGGGGGTGAGAGCTGCGTGTTGTTGCTTACGTCTCCCCTTCCCAAGGCAGCCTTTGGATTTCCCGCAGGGAGGTGGATGTCCCCATATCGGGGGTGCGTGGAGAAGGAAGCGTGGCAGTGTCATGTTTAAAGAAGTGGTTTTGTACCTTTTGCCGTGACCCGAATCGGGTTTCCCCCTTTGCAGCAGCACGATGTGCTGGCTTGCGGTGGGTGTGATGGAGGAGTAGTGGATGGAGTTATTTGTGTCAGGGATGTTGGGAACGTGTGGAGTGGAGCTATGCGTGGGAACGGGGCCGCTCGCCTCCCGGGCTCCTTGCCCAGCCACCAGCCTCTGTAGCACTGTGCTGGTAGTCAGGCTTTAGCTGAGCTAAGTGTGTGGTTAGAGATAGGTCCTGAAGTGCCAGAGGTGTTTGTATTTGCCTACCCGAAATCTGGAGAGGGACTTCTTGCAAGGGCATGTAGTGATAGGACAGCGGGGAGTGGCTTTAAAATGGCAGAGGGGAGATTGAGATGAGCTCTTGGGCAGAAGCTCTTCCCTGTGAGGGTGCTGAGGCGCTGGCACAGGGTGCCC